>VZZY01020665.1:0-20650 GCA_013400335.1 Eurystomus gularis
ACCAAACAACAACAAAAATCCCAAAAGAAACCAAACAGAAAACTCCCTTAAGAACAAACTACAATGCATTCTTCTCAGTAAGTGCTGACACAAAGGCAATATAAAACACAAGACTCTCCAGACTCCTCTAGACAGCTTAAACCAACAGAGGTGTACCTTTTTCACCCAGGTAGCTAGCTTGCTCAACTGCAAAATGGCACCGCCTGCTAGGAAGCCTGTTATCAGAATACAAATTTGTAGATTAAAGTAAAGTAAAAGCTTACATTTCCATAAACTACAACAGCATACATCTACAACGTATCTGGTACTTTTTACTATGCACCGGTGCATATAAAGACAAGAGTTTTATAGTTTTGTATAAAAACATTAAAAAAAAACCCAAACAAGCAACATCTTTGCTAGGATTAACATTGATAGATACATTCTCTAGCTCTCCAGTAAGACAAAGATGGCTTGGTATTCCAGATTTAGTCTTTCAAGGAAGTTCTCTGCAAAGCTGATTTTCCAGAGAAAATTAAGCAACTAAATACAGATAACAAAATTCCAGGAAAAAACACAAAAGTAAAAAAGGGTGGGTGGTTAACATCAGCAATTTTTTTTCTGCATAGTCAGAAGACAAGAATTCTTTGTACAGTGACTACAGTCGCAGTCTTGTACCAAAAGTACGTCAAGGGAAAGAGGAGAAAGAATTGGCAAGATCTTAATTCTGTCCTTCTCCTATCCGTATCCACCAAGACAACCAACTGACAGTCATGTATATTTTACAAGTCACTTTACCAGAGGAATCATTAAATGCAGCTTTTTGTAAACTTCTAAAAATACCTGCAGTGAACAAATTCCACATCCATGGGTTCTGAGTTGTAAGCCTGTTCAAAGTCTGCGTTTAGCTTAAGAGTAACATCTTCATTACAGATCTGTTGCAAAGATTAAAAAGTCAGTTTACTGATGGTTTGTACTTTAAACACAAAGCATCATCTCTGAAAGCACTGAACCCTCCCATCGCCTCCAAAAAGAACTGATTTACCAGCTGTCAACATCTCGCATATCTAGATTATGATTGCTTTCAAAGCGGGTAAAGCTTATCATCTAGAAAGAAGAGGGAAATCAAAGTTTTCAAAAAACACAATAAAAACACTAAATCACCACTCAGAATGTAGATAAACCAAATCTAGCTTATCAAAAGTCAGGTTAAACTAGTCTTTAACTCCACTAATTGCCAGCTTCCCCTTTGGCACCTGTGGAACACCGTACCGGCGGACGGAAGGACCATACAGAAGGACGTACACCTTGCTTACCTCAGTAATATAGGCAATGTACTCTATTACATGGTCAGAGTAGACCTGGCTTTTCAGTATCACCTTATTACCTAATTGTAAACAAAGTTAAAAGGCAACACCCTGTTAAAAGGAATAGTAAAATTCTCGCCACAACAGTTAATTTTCCTCTTTTACATGGTTAAACTAGGAATTTGTCCATGGTAGGGAGGCTGGAACTAGATGATCTTTAAGGTCCCTTCCAACCAAAACCGTTCTATGATTCTATGTTACCTAACTTCACTAAAGTTGCTGTACCCCAAGTACCTGCTCTGAAATGCCATACACAGCTTCATATTACATTTTAAAAGGCATCTAATATTGACATCATCAGAATACACCTCCTGAAAACAGTACCTTGTATATTCTTTGAGATTCTGAATCCAATTTTAACTACTTTCACAGCTTTTGATATACCTATTGTCTTTTAAGTTATTACTGAATTAATATGCTGAAAGCCCCACCAGTTTTCATACATGTAAAATCCTAAAGTGTCAGAACACACACGCAATGCTGCCCCAGACAGCAGCCACTGCAAGACACTAACACTGAGATACTAACAGCACGGTTCACATACCTGTCTAGTAGCCTACATTAATAACTTTAGGAAATACTTCTTTAAACAATTGAAAACATTGATCAACATGCTATTTGGCTGTATCTCACAATTACTACCTGGAAACAGGCGAGGTCTGCCCTCTTCCACTCCTGGCACTTCCAACACCAAAAAGGTCCCCTTCCTTTTCAAAGTAACCCCACTCATGCTAAAGTCTTTCATCTCCATTTCTGCACAGATCTCTTCAAGCCACAAAAGAGTAGAAAAATTGGCTTTATAGTTGTCCAGATTAAGATGCTGAAAAACAAAACAGTACACATTGTTTTAACTTCTACACTAAGATATGGAACTCACTATTCTTAACATTATACAAAACACCTCTTAAGGCAGACTGCACAGCAACTGAGTTGCCCATTAAGGCACCTAAATACAGGTATCAATATACTAACTAATATTTTTAATTCCCCTAGTAGTCAAAGCAGAATTACTATAGTCCTCGGAGCTCAGATTCAACAGTCAGTCAGCCAAAGAGTTAACCAAGTCTCTCCCTACTACCATGGCAGTTTCAACATCTGAATTCAGGGGCCATCTACAAACTGAATTCTAAGCTCAGTGATCCCAAAAAGGGTAAAATTTACATATGCTGGGCAGAGGCAGGTGAAGAGATAGACTCATGTCAGTTGTGGCTGTGACTGGTGATAATGCAACTTATGGCAAACTGAAAGAACCCGAATGTCCTCCCTCAGAGCTTAATGCATCTCACTGAAGAGGTGTTCTCCAGCAGTACAAAGCTCTACCTAAGCAATGACTGACAGCACAGAATGCTTTCTGTTTGGTAACTTCTCACGCAAATACAAGGTGAACAAGCAGTGCTTTCTGGAGCAGACTTAGAACAGTCACCTGTACCACATAGAACCTAAGGTGTGGTTAAGAGAAATTATTATTAATGGCAGGCTTTCAGTATAAATTATTTGAGCTACGGCAGTTTTATTTTCTTTTTGAGAGAGGATCACTAATCTGCAGTCCTAATGCTGTGACCTCAGGTTATGTGTGAGCTGTTTAGAAAGCAGACAACACAGCCTTTCATAATTTGAAAAATTAACTGTCAGCCCCAGTTTATAAGTCCTTAAAAGTTAGGGAGTTGAAAAACCCAACACCCTTTTCCAGTGGTGCCTAAAAAGTGAGAATGAAGAGGAAGCTTTGTTCAGCCTCTGCAATATTCCCCTGGCAGTATAATTCTACCCCCTTTCAAGATTTTCACATTTAGCGTTTTGTGCTCTTGTAAGCTTGGATTCTGTGTCACACTGAAAACCACGGAAGTTACGGGATACAGACAGAGCTCTTAAGTCTACTTGGTAATAGCATTACACCATCTTCTATTACACTAAGGGCTACAACTTTTTGCTAAATTAAGGCCAGCTCAAACAAACACACTTAAAATATATATCACATGATTCTATGAACATAAAATATATTTTCTATGCTTGCATACCTCTGCTAGGAGAGGCTGAAAGGCCAGGATGTCTAACTTCTGCTCCACACATTTTCTTAACTGGTCTGGTATGGTATAAGATGGGAGAAAGCTTGGCAACCTTCTGTGATTCCTAAAAGAAGATGTAGGACAGATCATTTAGCTTTCTCAAATTATACATGTGAAAACCAGCTAATTAACATCCTGCATTATCAAGGCTATAAAACTAAAACGCACACACACGACAGACCCAATGATTCCTTATAAGTGACAAATGAGAAGAAAGATAAGTGTTCCAGTTACAGATTACTTGAAAACATTGGGTGTCTGCTTTTTCAGTTTAGGGGTATTTTTCTAACTAAGCAAATATTCTAAGTATAATGGAAGCTTATTTGCAAAATGAAAAGTTCTGAATGAAAGATTGGAAATGTTTATGAGATACAGATGTGAAAGTTGCTTGAGGAGCTAAGAAGCTAATTCACTCAGAAAACCATTTCTGATTTTCCGTCTTTTTCCTTAGTAGCACAACTGTTACTTGCAGATTACTAAGCAACAGTGTTTATCTTGTTTACCAGCATATTATATAGTAGAAAGAGCTCCTGTTTGACAAATATACAAAGAAATCAAGCAGGTCATTATTAAAACAATCTCTTCTATCAGTAATGTCCACAATTATTGTGCTTACAAAACAGATATAGCAATACCAAATACAGCAGTATTAGGTAAGGGTTATTTTTTTCTTTAATTCACAGTACCTCCTGTATGTAGGGGCAGCCACTGTTGTCTTCCTTGGCTGAGGTTCTGGAACGATTTTAGGCTTTCTTGGAGCAAACTGTTCCACAGGTGCTATTAGTAACTCTTCTTCAGTTGTTACAGTGGCTTCAATATAGTGTTCAACAGTAAAATCAGAAAAACCAAGCCACAGGAGTTCTTTACTGTACCCTGGATTTCTTCAAGTAAGCAGAAGTTATGTTTTTAAAACTATCACGTTCACACTTATTTTCCCTACCTATAAGTATTTTTTAAAGTAAAATTGTTGATTCCTATTTCAGTAACAGGTAAGAACTGCTAACTTAGGTAACTCCTCACACTTACTCCCCACCTTGAGTTCAATGCAGGTATCATAACTAATTAAAACACAAAACAAAAGAGTATAAAAAAATCTCAAAACCTTTCCTCACAAGGTTGGGCAAAGAATAAAATCCCTCTCCTCAACATACTAGGTACAGAATTAACATTTCTGTCATAAGCAATACCTTGGAATTCCTGTCACTGAAAAATATTGGCCAAACACTTCCATCAGAGGAACCGGAAGCACATACCTTCACTGCTTGCAGCAACACCTTTGCTCCACCTTGCTTAAGGCTACTCAGAACTGAACCTTAACTGTAAACAGAGCAAGTGGAGAAAGTAGGAAAGATTCCTTATTTCTGAAAAATGCACTTCATATGTGTAAGCAGTGCTTGGGGAAAGACAGAGGGGAAAAAAATAAATTAAAAAAAAAAATAATCAGGGGGAATAGTTTTTGCAAATTGTTTTCTAAGGAACTTAAGGGATCTAATGCACACACACCACCTCCTCTGAAATCCCATCATGAACCCATCCTAGTGACACCCAGAGCCCAAGTCTCTCCTCAGCACTAACTACACAGCCCAACACTGTTACTACGTGCCCAAAACAAAAGCGTCCCAGAAGGATTCCTGCTTGTTTCTCTTTGGCAGGAATATCACTTTCACACCAACTAATACTACCTGCTCAGGTTAAAGCTATAACTTGGTTTTCTCTGACACATGAACTTGGTGCAGACACCGAACAGTCCACATTTAGGGTCTAAATCTGCCATCTCTGTGGTCTCTTAAGTGGCCAGCAAGCACGTGTTACCTTCACGCTGAAGCTTTGCATGGAGTTTTTTGTGGATTCACAGAATCGTTATGGTTGGAAAGGACCTCCAGGGTCATTGTTCTGTATTATTAGAAGATCCTCAGACTTGGTGGCATTTACAGATTCACTTTCTCCACAAAAGCGGCCCATGCCTGCAGCTTATCTTTCTAATTCCAGCTAAATCATCCTCCTAAGAATATTTCTACCCCTTGCCTCACTATTCAAAACAGTAATAGTAGCGTGAAAGCTAATGCAGTGTTACTTTGATGAATGAAATATTTTTTTTCCCTGTCCAACTTCTAAATTATCATTATAAGAATCAATAGTTGTGGTTGACAACATTTACAGAGCTACAGCTGGAAGTAACAGAAAAACACATGAAAGTAAGCTTTCAAGCATGAGGTACCTGTGTGAATTCTGAAAGAGCTCACACAAAGCCACCTTTTAACTAAAGTCATGAAATATTTTGTACAGCAACATACTTTTGTTCTTCTAAGATCTGCAAACCACTTCTGCTGTAAACTACACCTTCAAGGAAGAAAGCTTTTTTATTTCAGTGTACATAATCTGCATTTAACATCTTAGGACAGGGAAGCTTGAGATCAAGGCATGTATCACATGAATATGATGTCAGAGCACCAAGACTGGAAGAAACTAAGACATAACAAGAATTCTCAGGAAACCCACATTAGCTCGAGCGTTCATGGAGCAATGGGTTTACTGGAAAGAATATAACCAGCTGTAGGCATTATCTTCAGCTTACTGTTGTTTTTTTTTAGTCTACTTCCCTCTTTCTTTTTGTCTACTCCCACTATATTTCTTCATTTAATACTACTGTTTTCTTTTGAAAAAAACATCAGAATCAAGCATTAAAATGCTAACTACCTTCAAGGTAGTTATGTAAATTTTCAAGGTTTAATATAGGTTTTCACGTAACTTGCTAATATGTACTGGTTTACTTTATCCTACAGCAAAAAGGACTGTGGCCAGAATAAAGGAATTAAGTCAATTCTTATGACTTGTTTCCATTGCATCAGTCAGAAATGACAGAAAGAAATACTTACACTGCTGTGCATATGATAACTATGAATGTTTTTCCACCTGGTGGTATGACAATTTCTCCAGTAAAACTGGCATGCTTTATTGGCTGCTCCATATCTTCCCTTTGCTCATTTTCTCCATTAGGTAGATTTTCATCTTTATCAAGGACAGAAGAAAACTCTTCCTCTGTTAAATTTGTATCCTGAGAATGAATTCCTTCTGTAGTATGGAATCATAGAATGGTAGACAGATAATAATAAATTCTGTTAGCACAATTGCTATTGCTAGCATAGGTAACTCTTCTCAAACAAACCTATAGGTCTGAGGAGTTAACACCCAGCATTCAAATGTTAACATTTCACTGTACCTGGAATGACTCCATTCGTCATTATGGATGTATTATTCAATGACTCACACGTTGCTCCTCCACTGTCATTATATGAATTAATTGCAGCTTTTGAGGGTTTTTTTTGATTTATGGGAAAAGATGACAGATATGTTTCTGGATTGTCCTCACATTTCTGAGGAATCTGAAAACCGAATTGCTTGACTTTCACCCATCCAGCTAATCTGCAGCTGATTAAGGACTGTGGTGTACTCCCTTTATTCCTAGAAGTAATGTAATTAATTATATAATTAACGCACAGAATGTTCTTGGGAAGCTTAATTCTACTTGAAGTCAACTAAAACTGTCTGTAGCAGGTTACTTCATTATTTCAGAACTGTTATCAGAAAGAAATTGCACTGCTGCTTCTAACTCATGATGACTAGAAGGTCTGCTAAATGGTAATATTTCTAGGTCATATCAACTACCATATGAAGCATACTGAAATACTGCGTATAAAAAAGCTATGGTAACTCAAAATTAATCACTGGGTACCTAACTCTTTAGGATAGCAACAAATAGAGGGTATTTGGGTGTGACTTCCTTTGAGCTTCTATGCTCAGATGTGGGAAAATAAAACCAACAAAACGAACCCATAGAAAGAGAAAACCAACAAAACAAGAACACCTTAAGGATAAGCCAACATAGTTCTTCAGCATCCCAGTTAGAAAACCAAACAAAATAATTAGAAAAAAACCCGTCTGGCTTTTGATACACTCATCTTCAAAAATCTTAGAACAAGAGTACTGTTGCATATTAATGTATCTGCAGTTTAAATTAAAACACACAAGCAAAAGCATTTACTTTAATCCTCATTCCAGAAAGTATCTTATTAAGATCGAAGAGACGTAGGACTGGGGAGTCTCAAAGCACTATCTGCAAGATAGATGCTTAATAAAGACTAAAGACATTACATTTAATATGAAATTCTTTTAAATTCCCTAGTATTTGGGGGTTACTTGAAGACCATGAACTACAAAGGCTAAACTGTAAGAGGCTTCTGCATGAAAGACAGGTTTACAGACTATGGAGTGATGGAAATAAAGAAAGCTTAAAACAATCAGAAAGGCTTACTCTATCCAAAGGATTATTCTTTCAGATTCCCCATGCTTCAGAGTTCCAAAATCAGTCATTCTTGATACTTCCAATCCTCCTTTATCTCTAACTAAGTTTTCATAAGGCTCATCCAGACTGACTTCATTAGAGTTAGCTTGTCTGTAAAAAGAATTTTAGCTAGGAATTTTGAAACATAAATAAACTCAGCAAATATCTTAGACTCAGCACAAGTTTAAGAAGCACTATACCAAGGCATAGCCACAGTATTCAGGAAGAAGCAGGCGAGGGGGTTCATTTTTTTCTTAGCTTCTCATACTTCCAAGACAATTAGAATACCTTTACTAATTGAAGCAGCAAACTAAAAACAAGGCTTTTGTCAGCTGTACAACAAAAAAGCAAACTTTGGATACAAGATTAAAATGATTAAGAAGCCAGCTATCTTTGCTGAAGACTGGAATCAAATGGAGACTGAAGCTGTTACGGATCTCTTTGGGAAGTGATCCAAGACACAACAAAGAGCACCTCCTCCGCAAGAGTCCTGAATAGCACTGGAGATTAAGAGGTAAGGAGACTAGACTGGAAGTGCTTCAAAAGGTACACCAAGCACTGAGATCTTCTGCTTACTGCTACAGTCTCAAAGCAGCAAACTGAAGAAATTTAAGAAAAAAAAAAAAGTTGAAAACCAAAAAGCACCCTTAAAAACTACCATCACCCAATAGTATTGATGACAAATGCCTATGAAACCGAAGTTACATGCTCTTCCCTGTCAGAGAATGACCAGGGCTGCAACCTCTTGGTGTCAGCTACCTGCAGAAACCATTTTTAAAAATCCTTTCTATTCTACAAGTAAGACACTATTCAGTTGGATAAAGTAGTATGAAATAACTTGGAAGTATTTTAATAATCTTGTCAATATTTACACATCCTAAGGATTCCTTCAGTAGCTAATATAATAAAGCAGAAAATGACTGCAGCTGTTCTTTATTAGCTACATCAATTTACTAGCAAAGTCCATGAGATGTCTCCCATTGCAGCTGAAGCTGCCTCAATTTTTTTATATGGTAGAAAACACACTAAAACTGAGAAATCTACCCTAAGGTCTACTTTTGTAACTTGGCTTTTCTTATAAAATCCAACGCTAAAAATAGGTCCACCTGAAAAAAATAAGTGAACAAATTTTACTGCGGTGCAAAGTGATGTAAGCACTTCACGCTTCACCTAGGTACAATTCACATCTATTATATCCGTTATCTCCAGTGAAAACAGCTTATTCCATTCTTCATAGCTCCTTTGAAGACGTATGTACCGCTCTTAGCCATATTTCCTGGAGATCAAACAAGGCAAGTTCTCCCAAAGACTATGTTTGACAGGCATCTGAATGTCCTTTTTGCTTTCCTTTGGACTTTCCAATTGATCGAGAGCTTATTTTTGGTCTACAGAATCAGACTGTGTAATTCTACCCCGGCCTTGTTAGCACTGAGTATCCTAGGAAATACACAATAATATAGGGCTAACATATACCTAAATCGGGCTATTACCTGTAAAAATCTCTCACTGTCAGACACTTAAACTCCCAAGTCAAACTCTGGATCCTTGCTGCAGAACCGCTGACTAGCCTCTTGCCCATGCTACATTTATGTAGCTGATTATTTAATAGAATTTTGCTTCTTCTCCATAGTGAACATCATCCGCTTTTTCCAGCCTTTTCTGCAATCTATCCAGATTCTCCTCGTATCACATATGACATCTAAAGTGTCTGTACACCCTCTCAGTTTGGTATTTGCAAGCCTAATGAATGTCTATTATTCAGATCATTAAACTGATCTGTTGAGAAGTGATATTTGAAGAATCACTACAACTTAAGCAAATTGGATTAAAGAAATATCCATTTTACATCAAATTACTGTTTGAAAACCATTCTCAGCAAAAGTCCTCACTAGAACACAGATTGGAGGAAACACACAGTAAGAGCATGAGAGTGGCATTTTTCTGACAAAACAATGCAAAATTCCTTCCTTGTCTAGCAATAGCCCTGAGCTCAATCGCTACTAGTTTTGCTTCTCTAGTAAGCACAGATGTCCCCGCCTTCTGGAAAGGAAGAAAAAGCAAGGGCCAAATTGCATCACACTGATCCTCCCATTGATTTATCAAGCCTTCTAGTCAACTAGTGAAGAATTCACAGTATTTCTTGCTTAACAGATGCAACAAAATTTAAGCTTATGAGCTTAAATTGATTGCAATTCATCTCGAGTCGTTAAGTGGAAAGAGAATGAAAGAAAGAATATTACCTGTCCTGGCTGACTGGCACCAAGCAGAGAGCTCTCCAAATATAACACGACTGATCGCTCTCCACCACAACTGTATTCACCAGATCATGTCTACGAGGTGAATAGCCATCAGGAAGTATCAATGAATCCAAAGTGAAAAAAATACTCTCGTCTACCGTACCGCTTCTTCCACAGATGCTGGAAATACGAACCTGGAACAGTTTGTTATTCAGTGTTACTGAATGAAGCTTAAGCTAACAGGCGCACTACCATTGCAGGGTTTCTTCCTGCAACAGTCATTCTAGCATTCACAAAGCCGCATTCTGAAGTTTCAGTTATTCACAGGAGCTAAACATAAGCTCTAACCTAGAATTGCTGTGCCTGTCTTTAAATTTGAAAGTGTAAAGAAACAAGGATTCCCAGTTAGCATCAAGTTCCACTCCAGCACATACTACAATATGTACATTTGACTTAATCATGATACCCGTCTTGTGACTTACCAAATTATCTAATTTATACTTCAATACTAGCAGTCACAAGAGAATAAATTTTCTTCCCAAGCTTGGCATGCAAATATTATTCAATGTATAGAATTAAGTCAAATACAATAAACCATAAACCCAATATACGTATTCCTAGAGGTAACGAAGTACTTTCATTAAAATAAAAAGAAGGGACAATGGTTGTTTTAGAAACCATCCCATAAATGGATGAGTTGATATGTTTTATCTTTTAATTAAAGATGTGTTATAAAAGACCTACCCACATCAGCAACTTAAAACCACCACCTTCAAAACCTCACTTCACGCAAGCTCCTCTTGCCAAAAACAACTTGCATTTACCTTGTCTACTGGCTTATATCTCAAAGGCTTTACAGCAACTGCTTCGCTGGTCTTTGTCGCTGGGTTAATACAGTATTTCGCCTGCACCCAGTCACCTTGACAAGGATTGAAACCTATGTAAAACAGAACATTTCTCAAGTTTAATTGCTACTGGTGACATTTGCATTACTCCCATACTGAACTACTTTAAGTTAAATAAAATGAACAACCAGAACAATGAATTATTCTGATCCACTGAGTTCAAACTTCTCTTTGCAGCTCTTCTCCCAGTAGATTATGACAAACTACGTAAGAGATCCTGGTAGCAAAACACGCTCACTTACATGTTAACTTGTTTACACGACTGCAAGCAAATTGTACTCAGCGAGAATGAACATGTAGCTTTCTTCACCCAAATCCCTGTTTGCTTCACTATATACATACTATTAGAACTTATATTTGGGATGTCCACTGCTAATTTATCAGAAGGTATTTCTATTGTACATGTAAAAAAAAAAATTAAGGAAGAGCAAACAAGAAAACCCCTACATACCCTCACAGACGTTTTTCATTGCAAAAAAAGTATTCTGATTAATATAGCCACCATCCTTACAGAGAGCGGTGATATTGCCAATTAGTATTTTCATATTTAGTTCAGAAGCATCACAAACAGGATTGCAGTCTCCCCATGTATCCTTGACGATATCCACCTATTAATACAAAACCCACCAACATTTAAACAGCTGATACTTACATGCTAAACATATATTCCTACAACAAATATCAGAATTTCAACTGCTTATGGAATGCAAACTGCTTATTAGACAGTTCTGTATTCACTGTAGCTTTTTTGTACACAAAACATGAGCAGTAAATGGTAAGTAACTTCTCTGCTGTATGTTGCAACACTGACAACTACTATAATTACGCACTGATTTGTCAGATCTTTCTCATGCTTCCCTTGCTTTAGGTCTACTTAAGAATTTTCTTCAGATTGACTACACAAGTGGAACTAGAACATCACTATTTCAGAACGTAAAATAATATTTTCAAGATGCTATTAATAAACACTGCTCCTCTATAAATCATTAATAATTTGCATAAAAGAACCAAAAGAGATGCTTCCTACAGACTCTCCACCTCAAACTTGAGTTTACTTGCTCAAACAGCCCTCTGCAGAACACAAGTTACAAACTATGATGTATACAAACCATTTTTACCCCCCAGCTATACTGGGGCAAGGACAGTCAGGCATTGGAGGAAGCTGCCCAGCTGTGCAGTCTCTCTACCCTTGGAGGTTTTCATGACCTGACTGGATAAAGCCCTGAATCACCTGGATCTGACCACAAGCTGACCCTGCTTTGAGGAAGGGGCTGGACTAGAGATCTCCTGAGGTCTGGTCCAATCTGAACTATACTATGATCCTAGTTTCTATATGATTTGTTAAACATGTATTACCATTTAAGAGAGTAATAAATAGCCTATGTCTTCCTCTACTCCAGAGTTGGCAAACATTACAGTTAAACTATATATAACTATTTATTTTTTTATCAAAATGTTGTCATATTGCATTAAAAAAAGCTATTATTACATGGTATTCCTTTTAATGACATGAAAATAAATAAAACCCCTAGGTTTTGCTCCAGTCTGACAGACTTATCTTCACCTTCACCAAGAACATCTGAGACACTCAAAGCTTCTCCTAAGTGATCTGTATGGCTTCATATAGAATCTAAGCAATTACACTGTTCCACGGAAGACTAGTAAATTTAACATTTCATGTAAGTTACATAGGAAATGATACTTAAAGTAATTTGTAGACCTAAGGAAATGCTTTCAACATGAAAACATCTTAAACCTCACAACATACATTTTTCTTTTGCTATTTTTCAGTTTTCTTCTACCAACAAAACTGTAAAGTTGTTCCTCATACTAGCTCAAAATGTCATTTCTGTTACCACTGGTATTAGCCTGGTAGAACCTGCAACAAAATCTCTAATCGTTTAGTGCAGAGTTTAATTAGACTTGACCTAAAATAAACTGAAATCCAGACTTCTGAGCTAGGATCTCTCCAAAACAGAAGGCAAGTAGCTCCAAACACCACTTTAAACAGTGCACTGAGCAGAAGGCCACCCAAGGCTGACCTCGCTCTTCCTCAAGTAGGTAATATAAAAACATCACTGACACCACAGAAGATTAAACTTCACCTTCCAGAGTCTCCCCAAAACTGCATGTTGGCAGCGCTCAGGCTGCAGAGCTTGCACTCATTTCTGAAACTTTTAGGTCACTTAAAAAACAAAGTGGTAATCTCTCTGTTTTTTGGAAGGAGATAGTATTGGTGCCCAAGCATCATGTTGTATAACATTTAATGATTATGCTTACTGGGAAGCTAATTTTTTTCCTGTGCCTAAGGGATTAAAGACAGATTTACTTTCTTCTCTACCCAAAATAAGGCTACAGTTGAAATGCTGTTGGCTGTTTTGAGCAAACTCTCAAGGCATCTCAAGTTTGTGCCGCTATGTGGAAAGTAATTCAAGATTTTTCACAGAGTATGGAATGCAATTACTTAGAATTGATCCTTTGGAGAAGGGAGACTAGTGCTGCTGTTCTGAAATCAGATATTTTACATCTGTAATACAGACAAAATCTTGGGACCAGAACTGGGAACCGAGGACTCCCTCTGCAGGAAGCCCATTATAGTCATGCTTATTCTTGCTCAACAGTAACTGATACTTTTTCTTTCCCACTCTCACGTCTTTGAAAAGAGCAGTTATACCGCTTTCCTTTTTATTTGCAAGACTTTACAGATTACTGCATACTTTGAAGAAATGAGCTTTGTCTCCTTGCTTATTGAATCAAGACTGCCCTTGGACTTTGACTTTCTATACAGAGTGCAGTTTGCTTCAGGTATAAGCCTGGCTTTAAACTACTCACCCAGTCAAAAACTACATTGCCAGAAAAGATCTCCTGAGATACCTGCAGGACTTACGGCTAATCACAAAGAGGAGTAAGACAAATCATTATGTTTATCCCTAGGGGCCTTTTCAGAAGTACTATCTAGCACATACAGCAAGACATCCCACAACTGCTAAAAAAGCCTAGTTGTTTTGGAGATCCTAATGGAGTTTTTCAGTTACCAGGTTTGTATTTTGGAGCGATGACGGTATTTCAACAGTATTGTAAAGGCTGCCAGTGAGAAGGAAAACAAGGAGAAAGAAGATTTAAGCTGATTTGTATTTTGACTATATGTGAGTACTAACCAGCACTGATATTGCTTACTAGACTTAAAACATTTAGTTTCCATGTAAGAAAGTCATTCCACTGAAAAAAAACAAACCCCAACCCCCCCAAAAAACCAAAAAACATAAAAGGAAAAAAAGATGAGACATAAATGTTATCTTACAAGATGCTAGGTTTTCAATAGCACTAGAGCTGGTCATATTTTAGAAAAAAGACTTTTTTCATTTTCCTTCTAGGTTTCATTTTAGATCATAAAATAGAACTCAGTCCCTACTATTCTTTCTTCAGTTTTATTTAATCAATGAAACTGCATGGGTTTCAAAATTAAATGGATTTACTAAGAAAAATTCCCTTCAAAATTTTGTATGTAACCGAAGTTCATTTTATGACTTAGTTTTGCTCTCATATATTTCTAGTCTTTACCATGAAACTTCTTACTCTAGCCTTCAGAAATTGTTCTTGTTGCCATTTTGAGTTAAAGGAAGGTCAAAACAGAGAAAAATGGAAGCATGCAACATTTTAAATCTTCCTGAAATAGCGTATTATAAAACTACCTAACAATCCCAGATTAAAAAAAACTCGCAAACAATAACAAAACCAACACCCAGTTGATTATTAACAGCCATTTCAGTTCTTATGAGATCATTAGTTATTACCAAACCCGCAACAGAGCTTGAAAAAGTCTGTAGAAGTAACTACTGCGTTTTGTTGGTTGTGTACAGATTTCACAAATAGATACAAATGCATTTAAACTCCCAAACAGTACAGACTAAAATGCAAACCAAGTTAGTCTTCTAGTATTTTTGTTTTCTGTCTACTCCTACTTGAGAAGTTACATTGCTCGTCAACTTCATTTTATCAGACACAGGACAGTTACTGCCAATTCAACCACTAGAGGAAAAAAATTCTCAGAGATCTGCATTTATTTTCAGCTGAAGTTCAGTCTCTAGGGAGCAGCTTATCATGTGCAATTCATTATTTCAGCTAGAAAACTTGACTTCCTCATTAGCCTAGTGTACATCCCATGGGCTATTATCATGTTCAGATGAAATGTGTATTTATTACTGACAAATGATGATTTTAAAAAAGGCTTTCAGCCGGCATCAAGAATCTTTGAATTTTTTCTATTAATAGGTTAATTAGATAGAGATCCTTCCCTAAGACTAACACCTATAGCGCCTGATGAAGCTAGAGCTTTGAATCCTATAGAGATTTTTGAATTCACGAAAAGAAGGTAAGAAATAAAATAAACCAAAATAACTTTCTAGACTAACACCTGTACTAAAGCGTGTTAGAGGAGGCAATTCTTTCTCACAGCAAAGACAAACTTTCACTTCTTCATCCCCACAGTCATCCTCAAAGGACCATTACAGTGAATTGCACTGAACTGAACACTGTACTGAACGGCTCATGCAGTCACTCACAGAGCAGCCTATGATGGTATCTGGTCATTCTTTGCAGAGACTCCACTGGCCTTAAGCGTAGCTCTTCAAAACTAAGTATCATCAACAGGCAGCATTAAAATTTTTGCTGTACTTGCGCTCCTAGATGTGTATGTGAGCTTTATGTATACACAACACACGCCCTCCACAAAAATAAACCCTTTTCTCCATTTTAAATACAGGTTTTATGCAGCAACGAAAATCTAGCAGTTGTGTCCTGCACATCACAGATACATTGTAGAGGCCTCTGCAAATGTACAAGACGCCCTGGATTTACTGAGTTAGCCTGACCTTTAGACATCCGGAAAATTAAAACAGATGTGTCAAACGCTCAAATTCTGAGGGGGGTAGGGAGCAAGGAAGAGAGTATGCCATACAATCTTGCCTTCTGTAGACATGTCAATGCCTTTGCTGATATTCAGGGCCTTACTTAAAAACCATGAAGCTCTTTCCCAAGCAAGTGCAGAGAAAAATCCAGTGGAGCTTCAACTGCTCAAGTTTATCATCAAGAAAAAATATAAATAAGGAGTAATCCCATGGTGAGGGATGAAAGAATGTTTAAAGGTATATTTCTACTTACCATTATTACAAACAGTTCCAGGATTGGGCAACACACTAATTCTGACAAGTGTACAGCACATTACCACGGAGATACCTGCAGTTTCAGTTGCAAACTGTAATTCACTCTATTAACAGATGCGACTTGGTACCAACACAATTATTGAAGGTGTCAAATCAGTACAAACTCACTTCCATATGACAGCTGTTTATGTGTGGACACTGCTGGCAAATGATCAAGATGTTTCTGAAGTACCAAAATCAGAATGGTGCATAGAAGAAAAGTATGAGTAGATTTTGATCTCCTTTCCTCAATTTATGTATCATTTGCTAATTTAACATAGTAATGACAAATTCTTCAATTTGGTAACTTCCACCCTTATTAAACCTGCATATCAGAACTTTAGTAATGAGATTACTAGATACAGTAGACTACTTTGCCTCATCGTTACCTTCCTATTATCTGAAGAATGACCAAATGAAGCATTAAGCAAGAAAGATTCTCAAATCTCAATTTTTATAACTTTCCATGACATTCAGTTGCTTTTTTTTTTTTTACAACCAGAAGTTTCTAAATTTATATTCTTATGCACTTCTGTGCAAAAAGAGTAAACTAGCAGACCTTGTTTTTCTTTTCTTATCCACTCATATAACAGTATCATAAAATTGCCTTTGAAGCTCAAAAAAAGTTAATACACAGAGATGTGAACTAGCTATGATTTTAAACAAATTTTGATGCAGTTATCTCAAGCAATAGTTTCATATTTACTACAGCTAAACCTATATTCAGAGAATCTGTATTAAAAGAACAACATTTAAAAGGAGATGGAATAAAATAACAACCCAACACAACTTATCCCTACTAGGTGAAGGGCTGGAGACTTCTATTATTTTGTAGAATTTGAGAGGCTAAAACTAGAGTGACTTCCAAAAGAAGGTCTCAAGGGATCTACAGAGAAAGTGACACTATATTTTATTTTCACCTCTTACCCTGATGGCCTTCAAGCCACCCGATGTTTTATCCTCTTCAACAATGGCAGTAACTTCCTGTCCAACAGCCAGCGGCATTTTATTGGTAACAGCATCCTCTGTGAAGATTATCATGTCATCTATCATCCCATAATCATGGCAATATCTTGTCACTATTCCTTGTACAGTTTTTAATTCTTTACCACCTGCATCCAGAAGAAAAGCGTTGACATAAAAACAAATCACTTGTTTACAGAACTATGCAACAAGTAATGAATGCTACTACAAGGACTGTCCCTTCTATCAAAGTCTTGTTCAACGAAATATACCAACAGTTGCTAAATAGTTTCACATTTAAGTCTTGAAGTCTTATGGCAAGTTATGGTTTCAAACAATTAAGAAAGCTAGATAAATACACCCTATATTGTAAGAACAACATTCTTAAAGCTACATGAAAAAAAAAATCTCAAGTTGGAAAGGACCCATAAAGACCACCGAGTCCAACTCCCTGCTCCTCGCAGGACTACCTTAAACTAAACCATGTGCCTAAGACCATCATCCAGATGGTCCTTGAACTCCAACAGGCTTGGTGCCATCAACACTTCCCTGGGGAGCCTGTTCCAGTGACTAATCTCCCTCCTAGTGAGAGCTTTTCTCTAATGTCCAGTATGAACTTCCCCTGATGAAGCTTCATTCAATTTCTTTGTGTCCTATCGCTGGTCAGCAAAGAGAGATCAGCACCTCCCCCTCCACTGCCCTCCTTGAGGAATTTGTAGACTATGATGATGTCACTCCTCAGCCTTTTCTTCTCCAGGCTGAACCGACACAGTGACCTCAGCTGCACCTCCTAAGTCTTGCCCTGGAGACCTTCCACCCTCTTGGTCACCCTCCTCTGGACACATTCTAATAGTTTAATGGCCTTGCCATACTGAGGTTCCCAAAACTGCACACAGTGCTCAAGCTGGGGCCACACCAGTGCAGTGTAGAGTGGGACAATCACTTCCCTTGACTAGCCAGCTATGCTGTGCTTGATGCACACCAGGACCCAATTGGCCCTTTTTGCTGCCAGGGCACACTGTTGATTCATATTGAACTTGCCATTAATCCAAACCCCCAGATGTCTTTTCATGGGGCTGCTTCTCCAGCCTCTCGACCAATTTGTATAACACAATTTGTCGACCCCAATTTGTAGGTATAACCATAGAATCACAGAATTATTTAGGTTGGAAAAGACCTTTAAGATCATTGAGTCCAACTGTTAACCTAACATTGCCAAGTCCACCACTAAAGCAAGTGTTACATCTTCAGGTCTTTTAAATACCTCCAGGGATGGTGACTCCACCACTTCTCTGGGCAGCCTGTTCCAGTGCTTTACAACCCNGTGAAGTGTACACCCATCCAAGTCACAAGCAGCCAGTTTCTCCAGGAGAATGCTGTGGGAAACGGAGTAAAAGGCTTTACTAAAATTCAGGTAGATAACATCCACAGCCTTTCCCTCATCCACTAAGCAGGTCACCTTGTCTGAGAAACAGATCAGGTTAGTCAAGCAGCACCTGCCTTTCATAAACCCATGCTGACTGAGCCTGATCACCTGGTTGTCCTGCACGTGCAGCATCATGGGACTGAAGATGATCTGCTCCATAAACTTACCTGGGACCCAGGTCAGACTGACAGGCCTATAGTTCCCTGGATCCTCCTCCAGGCCCTTCTAGTAGGTGGGCATCACATTTACTAACCTCCAGTCAACTGGGACTTCCCAGTTAGCCAGGGCTGGTGATAAATGATGGGAAGTAGCTTGGTGAGCAGTTGTGCCTGCTCCCTTAGTATGCCTGGGTGGATCCCATCTGGTCCCATNACCTGGGACCCAGGTCAGACTGACAGGCCTATAGTTCCCTGGATCCTCCTCCAGGCCCTTCTAGTAGGTGGGCATCACATTTGCTAACCTCCAGTCAACTGGGACTTCCCAGTTAGCCAGGGCTGGTGATAAATGATGGGAAGTAGCTTGGTGAGCAGTTGTGCCTGCTCCCTTAGTATGCCTGGGTGGATCCCATCTGGTCCCATAGACTTGTGTGTGTCTAAGTGGTATAGCAAGCCACTAATTATTTCCTCTTGGATTACAGGGGCTTTGTTCTCCTCCCTATCCCCGTCTTCCAGCTCAGGGGGCTGGGTACCTCCAGAACAACTGGTCTTACTACTAAAAACTGAGGCAAAGAAGGCATCCAATACCTCATCCTTTTCCTCATCCTTGATCACTATGTTTTCCCCCTCTGCATCCACTAAAGGATGAAGATTCTCCTTAGCCCTCCTTCTGTTGTTAATGTATTTATAGAAATATTTGTATTTTCTTTTACAGCAAGATTAATTGTTGTAATTAGATTTAATTACAGCAAGCTTAATTTCTTGAGGGGGCTTTGGCCCTTCTAATTTTCTCCCTGCATAACGTCATGATATCCTTGTAGCCCCCCTGAGTTGCCTGTCCTCCCTTCTTCCCAAGGTCATAAACTTTTTTTTCACCAAGTTCCAGTCAATGCTCTCTGTTCAGCCAGGCCAGAATAACCCTATTTCAGGTGTAGAATCCAGCACTTGAATATATATATATATACACACACACACATATACATACAGACTTGGAATAACTTGAGAGAAAAAAAAATATCTGCAAGTTAAATAATTTCTCCCAAAAGCTCTGAGCCAATAACTATTTTCAAGATTTCCCTTAGTAAAAGAAAGTTCTCTCAAAGACATTTAAACACATTTAAAATTTCTGTACTGAAAAAACAGGAAAAGTAAATGAGCTATAGAAATTAATTCTTTTAATTTGTTTATGTAATATTGTAGTCAACACACTTTTGAACCGAGATGTGGTGCTGTTTCTCTGGAGACCTAGGAGTTCCAAGTCTTGTAGATTAGAAGTAGTATCTACTTACATATCACACAAACTTTCACTCAGCAGCACTACACTACAAATTCAGGCTTAAAGCTGGACTGAAGCATGTTAGTTTAGATTTCTAACAGTATTAGCTACACTCACAGGCAATATTATTAATATAGTATGTAATCTTTTTAGCTTTCTGTATTCATAAATATGAATAAGCACTTTTTGCTACATTGAGTAACACTACTAAAACCATCTTAAATGTACACCGTTTTGGAGCCTCAAAAGATCAAAACTACACTATCATCTACATTCCGCAGCCCAAGAGAGCCACAGAAGGTTCACATGTTAAGACAATAGCGTAAGGCAAAGCCCAAAGCATCCACCACAACTCTCCCCTTACACCTCACTCCGGACTCGAAACGGTAACCTGTCCTACTCAGGAAACACAGCAAAATAGTATCACTAAGCACATTCCCGCACGCTCTGTAGCCAAAAAGCCATCTTCTTTTCCTTTCTTAAGGAAACAGGTCTTCACTCAGCCCCACTCACGGTGGGGGATGAGACCATCGATGCCTTCAAGGCCCCGAGGCCACACACGGGCCCTACATCTGGCGCCACAAACCCACGGTGGGCCGAGGAGCTCCTACCTGAGGCCGCCCATCTCTCGCCTTCTCCTTCTTCACCATCGCCTGCCCGCCTCCAGAAGTAGGAGAGCACCTTCGCCAGGAGGCCGAGCATGGCCGAGCGCCGCCGCCTGCCCGCAGCAAACACC
>VZZY01020665.1:20743-119847 GCA_013400335.1 Eurystomus gularis
AGGACGGTGGCAGCGGAGCGGGGAGGGACGGGGCGCGTTCAGCGACGCCGCCGCCCTGGCTCCTCCACCGCCGGCGGTACGGGGCACCGGGGTGGAGAGCGCAGGCCCCTCTGGGCCCAGGGTAGGGCCGAGCGCCGGGGCTGGAAGGAGAGTGAGAGGACCTGCTGCAGCAGGGTTCGGGACTCGTTAAGGATGGCGTCGTGCGTGGTTGGCACAGGAAGCTTGAAGCAGAGGAGTGCGTGCAACCTGCTCTTTGCCAGCGATGCTGGCTGGAATTGTGGTCACAGCGTATGACGGATTCTCAGGGTGTCTGTAAGGGAGGAGTCCTGAGCAGGCAGAACCCACGGGCAGGCTGCCATCTCACCTGGGCTGGGGGCTCTTGGAGAAGTTCGGTGGCACTGGGAGTAAGTCAGACATGGAGCCCATCCAGTGTGGTGGAACGGTGTGCGCGGGGGAGTATGGACGTGCAGGTGGCATGCTGTTGCTATAATCTCAGTAGCAGCCAGTTTCAAAACGATAGAATAAGCTCTAGAACGTTTTAAACTTGATTGACCAAAAAAATAAGTATTTTTGTCATCAGTGTAGGGGCTGCTGTGGCTCTAGAGGAAATAAAATTTTACTGACTGTTCCTTATCATAGCTGCTATTTTTACCAGTACTCTTCACACAATGCACTTCCGGTATTTTGCATAAGCCCTCTTTAAATTTTGTTTAACAAATAGTGTTGCTCAAAGCATAGTTTTTGAGTTGATGAGCTCAGCATCCCATTTAATTTTAATGGGAACTGCTGCATAAAACTGTTACAGGAGGTAGTTTCAGGTATTTGGGCAGAGCAGTGCATATGTTTATAGGAAACAACATTCCTGTAGTTTCCTAGTTTTTAGCTGTTGTAGAAAGGTAGCGTAGTCTGTGATTAGTTTCTAAGAGACTAGAGTAGCAGTTGTCTTTGGCAACCTTTTATTCTCTACTAGAATAGTTACCTCAGCATTATTTGGGCAAAGAAGCACTAGGAGTGTGTTGTGGATTGCTTAACACTTCTTTGGAATTCTATGCGGTTCCTAGACTAGAAGAAATTGTGGTTGCCAGTGATTACACCTAGGTTCCAGTGTCTTGCTCTGAAGTACCTGAGGTGATGCTCTTGGGAGGAGAAACGTTTATGAGTCAGTGATCTTTTTAGAAAAGCCCCGAGGGAGTGACAGCCTCCACTTTTGGATACATTGATTTAAAGGATTTTAACTATCGTTTTGTCTCACTAAGATTCCTGTGGAGTGCAGACAGAGGAGTGTTGGTTGGCAAAAACATGACAGGTGGAGAAATTGTTCTTTTTTTTGGAGAAAGGGAGTAGTTACGCATGCATAAATTCATGTCTGAAGATCCTGTAGTTTATAACAGCCTTCTCAGGCTGTGCTTCTCAGGAATCTTACTGCAAGAAAATGGCCTAGGCAGAAAAGACCAGTGTTCAATCTGGATGTCCTTTAAAATCTTAACACGATGTGTTTATGATATCCATAAAACTACAAGTATTTTGTCTTTTGATAGCGTACAATGGATAGTATATATACTGATCAAACCTGTTTAAACTCTTCAGATGATGGCTCACATGAAGGATTAAATCCAAAGAAATTTATAGTGAGTTTGTAAGTGAGCAAGACATCCTTCTGAAGCTATTGGGCCTACATTTTGCTCTTGGTTCAGTACATGCACCAAGATATGAGCTGGGAAACAAGGACTGAGGATTCAGCTCCAGAGAAACAAAATACTTTATAAAGAGCTGATCTTAAAAGAGCTGAAAATATTGAACAGGGAATACAGGTCGTGAGCTAAAAGAGTGTAATTAAATATTGTGTGAAAGGATGCATGGGTAGTGTAGCTAATAAAAACTCATCAGAAAAAAGAAGTATTGGTCAGCATGGTAAACACAAGTTTCACCGGAGCTTCAGGTGCTGTATATTTTTGCGTTTAGATTTGGGAACATCTCAGATGTAAGCCTGGGTTCAGTGGTAGGAAAACTGGTCCAGGACAAAATGCTTTTTATTAATTACTGATACAAAATAGGACTATGACAAGTTTATGTACCTTTTTATCATATTGTCCCTTGGCAGAGCAGTTATAATTGTCAATCTGTTTTTTATCTTTTGTGGTTGCTGTGGGGGATGCTCTCATGGCACAGCTCTGGCAAATGACCTACTATCTGCTATGGCTGCTTCAGGCAGTCTGAGCTTGTTCAGTGGTCATTTCAGTAGTGGAAGTAAGTAGTTCTTCATATCCTCCCATGATTTGACTTGTCATCCCTTGACATATTTTTGGCTTAAATTAGAATAAAACCACTTAATTTGTAAATCCCTTTCAGAAGCGTGTAATGTTCTGTTGGCATTGTTATTTTCCCCGTCTTTGTGTTGGTTTCCTATGCGTCCTTTAGAAATAGGAATTGTGGTTGTGTATACACAGAAATCCCAAGGCATTTTATGTAATCAGGAGCGTGAAGGAAACCTGAAGTGAGGGTGTCAGAAAAGTTTTGGTGTAGAAACTCAAACTGTGATGTTTAAGTGTTTTTTGTTGACATTGATGCCAAATGCAGAGGATACAGTAATTGTGTGGTGCAAAAAGGAAAATGGCAAATACAGAGAAGTGCACAGGAAGAGGGCAGAAGGTTTTTCACCATAACCAGAGAAAACACTGTAGTGCCACACTTGAGAGGGGGAGCTTTCAAGTACAATACTGGCTGATCCACTTGGAATTGTGAACAAAAATTTCTAGGGTTTGAGCCCTGCTCCCTTCAGTGGCACAGAACTTAATAAATTCTTTTTATTCAAAGACATTAGATCAAGTAAATAGCTGAACATCTCAGTGTGTAAAAAATAAATTGATCTTCCTGGACTGGTCAAAAGGGATAGAATATGATCCTGTTTTATATCTATGATAAATTGTATTAGAGCAAACCAGGACCTGAAAAATATGTGAAGTATTACCCATTTTTCATTAGACCCTAGTCTTTGAAAAGTTACAGATAATGTAAATATTTGCATGCAGCTTCTTCCCTGAACAGAGGAATAGGTCTAAATTACTTAGGACAATTTTGCTTGGCTACACAGTCCTTTCCCCCCTCCACCCCCCCCCAGTCTTTCCTAACACAGTTTACAGCTGTGTCTAGTACTGTGTATGGTGTGTTAATTTCCATGTTTCAGTCTATTAAAACAACTGTAACATTTTAATATTCTTTCAGTATTGAATGACATTATGAGACAAGTAAAATCTACAGTCTGTACAAATTGAGAAGTAGTGCTGTTCTAAAGTTTTTCTAGCATACTTGAAAGGTGATGCCCTTCAGAGTACTGAAGATTTAATTGTGTCTTGGTTACGAGAGTGTTCAAAGTTCAGACAAAAGACCCTGTCATTGCTGTAGCTGTCAAGGTGCCAACATCTTCAAGATAAAAGCATTCTTTTTTTTTTTTTCCATTGCCTAATAAGCAGGAGGACTGGATCCAATGTACGCTGGCCACTGCATGTCACTGCTGCCTGCTAGATTTAAAATATGTTTAGTCATCATGGTGTTCTGTAAGTATAAATGTCAGTATGGTTGAAGTATGCAGGGTTTACCTGAACACTCTAGAAAACTAGGGATAGTAGAAAAAGTTAAAGAAGGTAATATTCTTGATATTTTTTAACCTCTAACTTTCTAACCTCCCAACCTGTTAGATAACTTGAATACTTGAACTGTTATCTGAAGTCTGTTCTAGGAGAATACTGCATTGTGAGTAGCTTTTGCTCTTTTGAAACAAGAACTAGATTGTTGAATGTTGTTATCAGTGGTTATTATAATACATAAAACTGGTGAACTATGAGGAAGGTTTTATTTAAGATGCCAAGTAAGGGGTAATACTCAAAAAAAGAGGCTTCGAACTTTTAAAATTTGTTGGTCTGATTTGGAAGCAGCCCTTTGAGAATGTAGTACAGTCATTTTCTAGTGTGTTCTGTTAATTAAAATTCAGGAGGCATTTTCCTGTTCCCTGGCTTAACTGAAGTTTTTGCTGTGCTTTTGTTCCGTATCTGAATAGATGTTGTTGAAAGCCAAAGTGTAAGGGAGAACTTTTCAAAGACAGCATGACTCACTGAACGGTGAGAATATCACAAAGTGTCCAGGCAGCTGTGTTCACAAGGCTGTTTTAAACTGACAGTTAACTTTTCAGTTGAAGGTAAGCCCGAAGGTTTTTAATTGTTGAAAAATCTGCAGTAACTTAATTCTAATATAAGATACTCCTCAAGGTATTTGAACAGATTGGCAAGCAGTGAGATGAACAAAAAAGGGCTAAGGGAACATGAGAAATGGTAGAACTGGGTAAAATAGAAACAGTTTGCTGTAGCTGAGTTACTGTGAGCATATGAGTTCATTGAACTCATAGGCAAGTCTGTAATTTTGAGATACCTGATAAGGAGGGTTAAAATAAAATGGCAGTTAGTATCTAAACATGTTTAAATATATTTTCTGGCCTAGAGTTTAAAAAAAAAAAAAAGGAAGAAGATAAAAAGCTTTGGTTATAGAGTTACCCTCAAAGTAAACACCTCCAGAAATGGTTCTTAGATCTTGAAATAAAAGTCTCTTAACATATCATGGGAACACAAACTTGCATTGTGTTAGTATTTATACTGTATTATTATGAGCTATTTGTGCAGGATGTAATTTACTTATTGTATGCAAGTAAGTTGTTAGAATGCTCACGTATTTCAAAATGTGTATATAACTCATTACTAAGTACTGCTTTTTACTTATTTTATCTTAAATAGATAACCTAGTTGAGCACTGATCTGATTATGTGAAGGGACTAAATTACATTTTTTCTTTCTTCATCATTTGCATTTCCATTATTATTATTTAATTGCCTTGTGAAGTGTTATGACCAGGGAAGAAGGTTACAGAGAAGAATTTAGCTATGACAGGATGCCAACTTTGGAGCGGGGAAAACAAGAGAATGGAAATTATATACCAGATATCAAATCCAGTGACCTTCAGCTATCAAAGAGGCTGCATCCTTGCTTTAGTTACAAAACATGGATCTTTTCTTTGCTGATGGGAGTAAGTACTTTAAATGATACAAAATTTAAAAATGTAGGTAAGGTCTCAGTGCCCAGTTATTTGTTCTGTTTCACATCATTTGGGGACTCAGAATTTCATCACTGATAGTATTGAATCTAAATATTTTTACAGAAAGGAACATATTTAGAATGTAACAATTAACTAATGGTATTCTTTGGATAATTCTGCACTAATCAAAGATGCTATATGAAGGCTGATTTTTTGTCTTTAGTCATATAGCATAAACAGAGAACAAGTGTGGTACTGGTAAATACCAACCTATATGTATGTATAAGCAGTGCTGTTTAGTAAAGGGTGTAAAGTATCCTGATCATATGCATTCTTTTAACTAATTTTAAAGATACTTTATTTGGCAGGATAGTATTTTGGCATTAAAATATAGATGGTACTTAACTGCCATATTTATATTTCATAGTTCAATAGTTCAGCTATCTTTCAGTAGTTCAACAGAACTAGTTCAACATAGTTATTTGTTAGAATCCTCATGTCGTGAGGTATATACTTGTGTTTCTTACATGCACGTCACAGTAATTTGAATTTTTGTGTCACTGCTAGACTCGTAGGACACTGATCTTGCATGTACATCACATGCTTCTTCATGTTTTGAGCCAAGTTAATTTAAGTTCATTACAGCAATTAGAATTTGATCTTTTATTTTTCTGTCAGCTCGTGTGTTTTGAAGAGCAATTTTTATTAGGAACTAAATGTGTTTCACTGTTAGTACGGTAATTACTTGGTTTTGCACAGTGAATAAAAGTATTTCCTTATTTTCATGGAAAGAACTGAACATTTTTACCTTTTGACAGTCTGCAAAACTTGGATTCCCTTTCAGTTGTACTGTTATATAAAAAGAGAGCAAAAGAAGAGCTGGCTTTCTTTGCATTGAATTGTCTCTAACTTAATTGTCAGAATGGACAACTGTCTTTAATTAGATTTTTTTCCTTTTTACTGAGTTGTGAAATATTGGAGATTCTAATGTTTAATGATCCTTTGCTGAAGTCATATTAATCAAGAAGCATGAATTTTATTGACAAATAAAAATGCCACTTTATTAATAAACTAATCCAATAAATTCCAACTAGATTTTTCTCCCAATGGCTGTAGTGGTTAATCTCTCTCAACTCTTCTGAAAGACAGTGTCCAGAAAGGAAAGTCTGTACCCTGAGCAACAAAAATCAGAGTGAACACAGGCATCTACTTCAGGGAGCAGTTACAAACTGTAGAGTGGCATCAGAGTGGCTGCTTAGTATGGCCTGTGCTTGTGTGGGAACAATTCAGTGTGCTTCGAGCCCCATTTGAAGTTGTGCTCTGTAAATACTGTTCTTCCAGTCTGCCAGAATTCTCTTGTGTGCGTGCTTATACACACACATACACTATCCTTATTTGCTGACATTTTTTGACAAGGGCTTTTTAAAGACTCCCATAATTTTGTAACATGAAAAAAAATATCCAAATAAAACAAAAGAGCCATTCTGTCTCTCATCTTGCCCAGCCCCTTCAGAGAAATGCCTGCTCAGAGCAAAAAGAAAATGTGTTAGTAGAATACACTAATACTTTATTGCTGAGAGTGTGAGTCTGATAATTATGAAATAAACAGAATAATTAGCAAGGGAACAGGAGGAGTCGAAAATTCATGGGAGTGCCACTGGACCAAAGCAGGAAGAGAGTTTGCAGGGAGGCAGGAACGTAGGTGGAAGAATCTTCGTCATTGTATCCTAATATTATTTTTGTTACTGTTTTCTGGTTGGTAATTGCCGAGCTGTCCGTGTGCATAATAAATGTAGGTGGAGCCAAGCAGAGAATGCAAAGTAGAGGCTTAGTTGAGGTTTCTGAAACATTTTTACCAGTGAACACTGCAATTACCTTTTGAGCATTTTATTAGGTATTTGCCAAGTCAGGGCACAATGCTTGATTCAAACATGATTGTATTGTTCAAAATTAAGTCTTGGTAACCAGCAAAATATCTTCTTCAGAACTCAACATGTTTTAATACTTTTCTTCAAAACTATTCACACAAAGACTGCATTATTAAATGTTCATTGGTAGCTTAGTTTGAAAAGCATTACTGATTTCTGACTAGTAGCTTTTTTAAAAATAGTTTTATTCATATTAATTTATCTTATTTGTTGCCTTGCAGACTTGCCTCCTTATTACTTCTGGATTTTCACTATATCTGGGAAATATTTTTCCATCTGAAATGGATTATTTACGTTGTGCAGCAGGTTCAGTAAGCATTCTTAATTATTTGCTGTCACTGTTTGACAGCAAAATCAATAGTAAATAATTTTTGTGGGTTTGTCTTTTATTCTGTTTGTCTTTTTACTCTAACTTTCTTCATGGAAGACTTAATTCTCTTTAACAGTTCATTAAAGGGGTTTCCATCCCATGATTAAGGGAATAATGGTTGTCATTAAGACAACTGGTTTGTGCTACCATTTTTGTTAATCAGCTCACCACTGGCATTCAGTAGTTATCTGCAGGAACAGTTTTTCTGTATGATTTGGGGAATTTCCCAGTGAAATGCTATCAGAACGTATTTCAGATTGTATTTCAAAGTATTACTTTTTCAGTTTATGTTGCCATAATTTCCAAGTACTGAAGCAGAGTATTAAGTTCTCTTGAATATTATTGTTTTATTAATAATTAATTAGTAATAAAATAATAATAAAGTTGCCTGACATTTTCTGAAGTCCACTATTTTTTACTGTGTTTTCAGGGACTTTTTTTTTAAACTGTATTGTGTATGCTTAGCCTACACTTTAGATCCATGCGCATAAGATGAGTCTGATATACTTGCTTTCTTCATGGCAGGCTTCTGTTCTGTCATTGTTATTTTCACAACTTTGACTGGAGATTTGTTTTAAGTTAGGTGCAACACTAACACTTTAAACAAGTCCCAGGAGTCACTCTGTGAATGAGCTGTCACTGATGTTCTGCTAGAGTTGTTAGAATAAAGTTGAAGAAGTTTTTGAAGTGAATATCTTCACTGATGTGTCATTCTCTGCAACACTAATGTTAGTTACTGAGGTCTCTCTTTTTCTGCCTCAAATCCTGTCTCTTTGAACTTCGTATTTGTTGAGATAGTGCAAGAGATCGAGCAGATGCAGAAGGTTATCACGCTGGGTTTGAATGGCTTGCTGTGGGTAAAGATGTGTACATTTGGGTATCTGTAGGTGAGCAAGGTGTTACAGCTCCTGCTACAGGTAATGGAGTCAATATAGTTGGGAAAACCTAGAGCTCTGTAGCCAGCTGGCCACTAAGTGTCTAGTTCAGCATGAGCTGAATTGCTCACTAAACCTTTTTAACCCTCTTGAGTAGTAGTAGGATTCAGTTGCCTAAACATAGTCATGTAGTGTTTGAGAGACTCTAGGGCATCCAGGACATAAAAGGATGTTTTAATTATGTTAAATACGGATCATTTAGGTGTTAAGGAAGTGCTGCCAAGAATTTTAAATGCCAGTATTAATCTATTTATAGTGGTTCCATTGTTAAGCCATCAGTGTTCAGTTGTGTGAAAAGATACTTAGTGAAGAAATGCAGCATTTCTTACATGATTCATTATTTAACATGGAAGCATTTTAAATGATTTTAGTTGCGTATATTTATATTTTGCTTGTTAGTATGATGTAACATTATGTGTTTGTGTAAAATAGAGTTGGGTCTGTAGTGGTACCATGTCTCTTGCAGTGGGGAAGAGCTAAGGGATAGAAACAGTACTTTCTGAAACTTTTCACTTATGCATTATTTTTCAGTTTAGCTCTGCCCTTAAGTATAGAAACACAGTTCTTACAGAACAAAGTGTAATTTGACTCAAAATTCTTCAGAAATGTGTTGAGACTAGCCAAATTTTAGCTTACACAACCATGACTTTGTCTGTTTGAAAGAATGTGGAGGCCCAGTTTGGGAGTAGCAGTGTTTCTCTTTTCCTGCTCAAGGATCTCAGGCCTTCTAGAGTTAATTTAAACGAACGAAGGCATGAAATGCCTCATGAAAGACACTTTCTTTCCTTTACTCATCACATTGTGCTAGGTAGCTACTCAAAACTGAGGGATATGGGAGGAGTATTTAAACCTCTTGTAATCTTCAGATACCAATTGTAATTAATGAGCTCAGACAAGAGCGACAGACTTGCCTCAGTGTTTCTGATCTTCTGTTTGTCTAAGTTAACTGAAATAGGAATTCAGACCAAGTAAAATACATGTATAGAAATATATGTAAAATTCTTTGTGCAGAATATCCCACTAGTCTTCTCTTTTAATTTTCACAGTGTATTCCTTCAGCAGTTGTGAGCTTTGCTATAGCAAGGAATAAAATTAATGTGGTAAGTATAAGATTTTATTGGCAATTATATGTTTTTCTTGTGGCTAAAATGAGAGAGAAAACCATTCTGAAACTGTTTTTCAGATACCAAATTTTCAGATTCTGTTTGTCTCAACATTTGCTGTTACAACAACGTGTTTAGTTTGGTTTGGATGCAAACTTGTCCTCAATCCATCAGCTATAAATGTAAGTTACTAGAACAATTACTAATTAATACTACATTTATCTTTGTTGAAAAAAAAGGGGAGGGGGCGGTCTGAGGTGGGTGGAGATCATGTGTAATTATTTTCTTGTCAATACCCCAGTATTCCTACTTAGCCTGTAAGGAGAGATCATCTAGCAGTAGCTTTACTTTTCAGAGTAAGACAAGACTGGGAAACTGATGGGTAGTTTTGCCTGTGAGGCCACCAGGAAAGAAATTTTTGATGAGCGTTTTGCTTGTGCATCGTCAGCAAAGAGAATGCAGCAGTTGCGTCATTTGAAGCGCACACATTTCGTGCTGGGAAAAGATCACTGGATTTGAGTCACATAAGGATAAACTTCTTGACTGTGAGGGTGACGAAGCACTGGAACAGGCTGCCCAGAGAGGTTGTGGAGTCTCCTTCCCTGGAGATTTCAGAACCTGCCTGGACATGTTCCTGTGCAGCCTGCCCTAGGTGAGCCTGCTGTGTCAGGGGGGTTGGACTGGATGATCTCCAGAGGTCCCTTCCAACACTTACCATTCTGTGATTCTGCAGAATAACAGAGCGATAGGTATTATCATTACCATTGATGAATATTTGTAATGGACTGTCACAGAATAGCAGTACTTAATACAACTATGTCATACATTTCATATGAAGGTTAATGACTGCTTTTGTGCTACTGTTCAGTTCTTCTCCTACTGTCATATCAGCTGTTGTGATACTAAGAGCTCAGCAGTAATAATGGCTTCCTATAATAATACAGCAGGTCTGAATTAATTCTAGTAACAAAAGACTTTTTCTAATAGAAAAATAGTGCAGAGAGAGTTTGTTTTGGAGTTATCTGTGCTATTTTAATAGCATCTGGTTAGCTCTAGATGTCACAGATGTTGAACTTTTAAATTAATTGTGTTTACTTCCTCTTAGCAAGTGCAATATATTAGGTCAATACTTACAAATCTGCTCTTTAAGTTAGGTAACTAAGTCTAGCTTCACATTTCTGTACAGCTGGGCTTATTTTCAGGGAGATGGAGTACTGTAGTCAGTGCGAGCTGGGGAGATTTAGCACTCTGGACAGACAGATCACTTGAATTCAAGCAGTACGGGCTTTAGATGTGGGCAGTTTTGCCCTGTGTTGGAGGGGACAATGTCATGGCCCCCTGGGTTCTGCGTGTATCTCAGGACAGCTTACACCAGTCAATTCTTAGCGCAGCCTTTGCTAGCTTATTGCTAGTGTAGCAGTTCTCTTGTGCATTTGTCCCCTCAAGTGTCTTAGGCTGTTGGGGCTGAATGAATTATGTACAAGACACAGGGGTTCTGCCTTTTTCCTTGCTTTCTTTGGTAGAGAGTTCAAATATTAGAAACTAGTCCAGGCATTCTGTGAGAAATCTGAGAGAAATCTTCTCTGCTGATTTCTGAGAGAAATCAGCAGAGAAGTGTGACTGGAGACTACCAGACCCTTTGCATTCCCTTCCCCTGGTAGACAAGATCATAGTGTTGTCGGGACAGTGGAGGGCTGTGTCTGCCCAGGAAAGGTGGGCCCAAGGGACTCATTTTGCCACCACAATAAATAGCTGTTTTGTCATGAGGCCCAGTGTGACAAAATCAATTTTGCTTATGCTCTTGAGAAGCTTTGAGCTGACCCTGTGTGTAAGAGCTTAAATTTAGTTGCATACTTTTGAAGTGAGTAGTTTTCAGACTGCATAAAATTTTGCATTTTCTGTAAAATATTAACAGCTTTCATATTTTCAAGGCAGAGCAAACCAGTTGAAAAAAGAGATTATATTAGACTGGAAAAGTGCAAGTGACAAACGCTGAATTTATGAAAGGCAGCTTTTCTCTTTGTCAAATATTAGTTATCTACAATAATATCCACAAGACATCCTTGGCTGTGTGGATCACTGAATAAACATATATCAGGATAACTGTGTGTAAAGCTGGCTCTGAAGCTTTTTTGAACTTTTCTATCTTAGGGCACAGTACCAACTTGCTCTCCTCTTTGAAGGATACTGTTTCAGTGAGACAGTCGCACTGTTTTGCAGCTCACTGCCAGCTGTTTTCTATTACTCATGTGGTACATAGAGAATGTAGAATACCACCTCTTTAACTGTTCTTTCATCATCGTATTTATTCTCCCTACCCATGGGAAACTGCACAAGAAAATCATACTAGGTCTGGTGTGAAAACACTGCCAGTAGTTTAACAGCAGGAAGACTCATAAAAAGGATAAATTTACTCAATTAAGACAATTCACATTTAAACCCACCCCCCCTTGTTAAGGACTTGGGTACTTCATTAGTGTTACTTGTGTTCATGGACATCTCTACAAAATCAGATAGCTAATTGGAATGCAAGATACCAGCCATGTCCTAGACCATGACTGTGACACCACTCCAGTGGGGTGCAGTTCTGTAGTTACCGCACTTTCAACATGGAGGATGTGATGTGTAAAAGGTGCAAACTGCCACTGCTGCCACTCTTCCTTCCCAGCCCTTGGTAGGAAGCCTGATGGACAAAAACGAATGAACCTTGTGCATGCTGGCCACAGCAGCTGACAGTCTTCAGACTTGAACAGGATTCAAATCGACTCCAAATTGAGTACATACATTTATTATCTCCTTGCGAGCTGAGTGTCTGTACCTCCATTGTGGCTGAGATGACCCAGTCACTGGGATCCTGCAATACAGTCATGTTTGCTTCAGTGTGGATGACTAAGGATTCTGGGGTCTGAACTTAAACATCTCTTATTTTAAAAATGGTATGAAATATTGTGCCTGACTGCTGCTTCTACCCTGGATGGGTGAGTCTCCCGTCAGTCCTGTGTCATGCATCCCATTCGTGCAGGCACATTCAATATGCTGGAATATTTCAAATGGCACTAGCAGCCAGTAAAATTGACTACCACTTCTAGTGAGCTCCCTCTTGTCTGTATAGACTAGATCTCCACTGGCAGTGGCAGCAATGCAGGCAAAGTGGGTGCACACAGATACTGGAGTGTAGGTGCTTGTTTGGTTGCTTAATCATAAGTGTGTGTCTCCCATTAGGTATGTGCTGGCTTGTCCTGCCTTGCTTCAGCCAAGAGGGCATCAGTGTCCTTTAGGTCCTCTGTCATCATTTGTCAGACCTGTGCAGATGTCTTGAAACATCTGTAGGATATCTTAAATCATGTTAAAAGTATGCATTTAAGCAACTGTATTGAACTTCAAGTTATTTAATCTGGGAATTAATTCAGCCCTTTCGTATGGTTTCAGCGAACCACATTTTTAATACCTGGCACAGGTTCAGAGCAAATTGGGTTAAGGTTGTGCTAATCTGCTATTTTCTACCCAGTTGCAGTTGAATGTTCCTTAGTCATGGAAGAGGATTAGGGCCACAGCTTACTTGGTTCTCTACATCTGGTGATATATTTTATGTATAGTAGTAGTTATAGAGAGAATTTTCTTTAGTGCTTAGAAATCCAACATTGAATTTCTCATTGTTACAGATGGTGCAAGAAGGTACTTCTAGCTTCAGCTGTATTTGTGTTTAAAAAATAAAAACAACAAAGCCACCTAAACTCCAAAACTAGAGATATTTTTGCTTTGGTCTAGGGCTATCAAACTAACTTTTAAGTGGAAGGCTCTAACAAATATTTGAGATGAGTCATATCAGGAAAAAGTACAGGAGAGATAAAATTTAATTTTAAAAAATCTAATTTATTTACTGTTACTTTTTCTATTTCTGTTATTTTTATACCTAGCGCTAAAGGAGCTAGTCCATCACTGTAGTTACAGTGCCTCTGGACTCAAAACTTTTATGTCTAGTTGGCACCGCACTGTATAGTGTGGCCTTGCCAGCCCACATCAGTACCAGCCCTATGAGTCAAAGCATGTCCAAATCATGGGAATTTACAGGCTGGATTAAATTATTCTGCAGGCCACGTGTTTGTCGCCTCTTCTTTTGCTAAATAATGTCTTTATTTTTCATGCTAGCACTTTCCCTAGAAGCTTACCACTATGACATTTATTGCTGTTTGTGGCTCAAGGACAACTGGACAGTCTGTTTTGTACTGTGAGGCACATAGTTCTAATTAGGATTTTTCCTGAGAAGGATGAATTTCAGTGCCCAAAAAAGCCTCTCAAATCTGCTGTTTGTGATATTTTTTCAAAAAATGGGTACTGCAAGATACCTGTCAGAGAAAAACTGAGATTTGATTATCTACAAAGCAGGCCTGACATGAAGGAGCAATATGATTCTGTTATTGAATAATGGTTTGCTATAATTGTATAGGTTCTGAATGGAGTCAGTTCCCCCTGAACCTTTAGTACTTTGCCCAAAGGCCTGACCTAGCCACCAAATATTTTCTTGGGCCACCAGTGGAAGAACATGGTGCTTTTGAAGACAAGAGTGAGGTCTACTTTGCCTAACTTGAGTGTCTCTAGAAAATTTTTCAGCCCATGTAGAGTAGATATCTACCTCTTTTAATGAGCTAATAAGGAGCTGAAATGTTAAGTGTTAGATTCACTTATTTGTCTCTAGAAGATGGTCAATAGCAGGAGGAATGGCAACATCCATGTTTTTGCACAATAATGTAGTCTGTTAGACCTGCAAGAGTTATGAAACCACGAGGAGCGTTCATCAATGCTCTGCTAGCGCTAGATAGAGCACAGAGACAGGGTTCTTGGGCCAGTTCTTTGGACTGTGTTTTCATTCAGCATTAGGCATTGTATTGTGCCATTTGGATTGCAGCATTGGGGTCGGGAGCCCTTCTTCCCCCAACAGTGGATTCCCCTAGTCCTTGGGCTTGTCAGGCTTGCTCTTGTTTGCTCTCTTTCTGTTCCTGTGAATCTTCCATGATCATCTGCAGTGTACTGGTTTCACATGTAAGGGCCTGCAAAATGCAGACATACCCAGCAATCACCCTCTTGTCCTTAAGTGCTCTTCTGGAAGACAGTGATAAAATCCTCAAGCAGAATATTTCCGTACACGAATTAAATGCTAACATTTAACTTAGCTAAGTGTTGTCCTAGAAATTCATCAAGAACCAAGAAAATGTTTAACAAGATATCCAATTAATAGGTATGCCTAAGTATCACAGAAAATAGACAGCCTGCTGGATCCTGCTAGATCCTACTCCCTCCTTTGTTTTTGATATGGAAGATGTAACTCATTTATGTCTGGGATTTTACTGACAGATTAATTTCAACTTGATTCTACTTATTCTGCTGGAAATCTTCATGGCAACTACAGTGATCATTTCAGCTAGGTCTACTGAAGACTGCTGTACAAGAAAGAAAGTAGGTACCCTTAAAGATTAAAAATGTCTTCTTTTTTTGGTGTTAAAAAATACTATATTTTTCCTGTACTATATATGTTGACAAGTTACTGGTGACTCCAGTATATATCTTTGTATGACATTAAAACTAGATTTGAGCAATAAAAAAGTACCATACTAAATAGTAATAGCCTCTTCCATCTTTAAGAATGCAGTGGGCCCTCTGCAAAATGACCTGTTGCAATTGTACAGCACAGAGTTGTTTGAATATGTTATGAACAGCCAGGGCAAAGGTTTTGTTTCTGTTTTGTAGAGCAAAACTAAATGATGTATGAAACTTTAGAATACTGTGACATGTATGTAAGCAAGCAATGCCATTTTGAAGCCTGATGCAGAGAAAGTATTTGTTGTGTATGCCTATGTGGTGGTATCTGGAGAATGAATATTGGCTTCAGGGTTTGGGGCTATAGATAAAATTTTCTTTAGTCACGAACCCTCTCCTAAATCCCACCCTCACTTTTCTACAACAGTACTTTTTTTAAGTAGTAATGAAGCAAATGTGCTGTGCCATTTTGTGTTCCAGTGGAAGTATTGCTTGCTGGATAAAGTCGTGTAGTGTACTGTCCTCATCTACTGTTTAGCCGCATCAGTAAAATCTGAAGGCTAAGGAAGAAAGTATGTACTTTGAAGGTGGAAAGGGGAGACAAGATGACCATATTTCATTGTTGAATGGTGATTCTGTAATAGCTAACCTGGGACTTCCTCATTTGTTTTTAGTGTGATTGATGTGGTCTGACACTGGTGAACACTGTGGTGTGACACTGTCAGCTCTGATGGGCCAACCAGACGTTGCATGCCACTGTTAGGATCTGTAACAGGTTGTACAGGATATAAGAAAGAAACTTAATGCTTTGTGTATTTTTTTATCATTATTTTTTTTTACTCCCCTCCAGAATACTGCATACGACAGTACTGTCGTTTCGAGCAACGTCAGCTTTCCTACTCGAATTCTGAAGTCGTACTCAGTAAGAAAAGCATTGTTTTCTTTCATTAAATCAATTTGTTCTTTCATCTTTCTAAGGGCTGATCTTTAAAGTCAGGAAGAGATCAGTAGGGGTAAGAGCTGAAAGAATAGAGACAGAAATGAGAGATATATCTTAAAATGTTTCATTTTAAAATATTGCAAGACAAATGACAGCTGCCATGTGTACTAGGAAGGAGACTACTTAATGACTAAAGGATAAATAGCATAAACTGAACCGTTGTTCAGTGGAGCTAATAAATGGGAGCATAAATATGTATAATAACTCTGATCTTGTTTTCACTTAGGCCAGCTGGAGTTTTGCTATATTTTAAATCCGAAAAACATTTATTTCATGCATAGCTAATAGCGTAAATGCATTTTTTTTCCTTCCAGTGAATTCCTTTCTATATACAAATAGGAAATTTGGTGTTCAAATGCCCTGTTAATAATTTATGTGCTCCTCTTTGTTTTAGGTAATTGAGGTGATTATTGGAATTTCATCAGTATTTGGTGGAATAATTGCTTTGAATATGGATGTTCTAGTCTCAGGTCCATATCTTTCAGTTACATTCTTTTGGATCTTAGTTGCTGTAAGTAGTGCCAAATGAAGGTACTCTTTTAAAACATTGTCTCTGATTTTTATTTTATTTTTTTTTTCTTTTCCTTTTTTCTGCTCCCTACTGGAATATTTATTTGGCCCTAATACTAATTGGCAGTTGCTGCTTAGCAAGTTAGTTAGTGTTTCAATATACTCAATATTTATGCAGTATGTTGTTCAATTTTCATTTACAATACTTTGGTTCTTACAAAATGCCCTGATACATTTGCAGTCCTCAATTCAGTAAAGTGGAAATGAGTAATAAAACAAGGGTATTAGAAGTGGTTTATCAAATAAGTCCTAGGCTTTAGAATGTTCCAGGCTGCAAGATAAAATGTTGAGTTTAGTTTTAGCATGGTAGAATCCTTAGAGCATCATCTTTAGCCTGTCAGCCTTAACTCTCTTAACAGCTTGAGACTGTGATTGGTAACCCTTGTCACTAATAAGAGCCTGTACCTAGGAGCAGTGGATTCAGAAACGATGCTCTACTACCCTGCTTGCCACAAGTTGAACCAGTCGAGAAAGAAGACAATAAATGTTAGGCTTACATGTGTCTCCTGTGTCTGGAAAATCCACCACTGTGAAGTGGAAAAAGATTATAAAAAAGTTTTTCAGCATTTGAATTCACAAAGTTCACTCAGGTTCATTAGGTTTTTATGCAGAAGTGCCAAGTTTGAAGGATAATCATATTTCAGTATGCGTAGGTTTAATACATGATACTCGTTAAATGAAGATTAGTTTTATCTCCATTTAACTAATTGATTCTTAATACTGTCATAATAAGTCTATACAGTTTTACCTTTTCAGGAAATGTAGGATGTGATCTCTGACTAGTGGGAATCACTATAACTCAATTGCAATTTTTGCAGTTTTCAAGTTCATAAATATTTATTTTGTTATGCTTTGTTGTTCAGTGTTTTCCAAGTGCTATTGCAAGTCACGTAGCTGCCGAATATCCAAGTAAATGCCTGGTAAGTGTGTAAAATTCTTAGATTTTGTCATTAGAGTGGAACAGTGCTAAGAAAGCCTGCCTGTGATAGTGGGCACTACTCATATTTCATCACTTGTTTTTAGTTACTTCTACAAAATATGACAGAAATATGTAACATGATAAACTGATACTCCTGGAAAGAAACCTTGTAGGTCCTTTGGAGACTTAATTCCACCAGTTCTAGAAAAGAATTCAAAGGACTGGTTTTTGGGTTTGGGTTTTTTTTTTGTACTAGTCTTTTGGGAATGGATGTTACTATAGGAAAATTACATCCCTCATATGATCTGCACAGAACTGCTATCATGCTTCTGAGCTGAGGTCCTTTCCATTCTGTTCTCCCTTTCATGATGAGCTGTGGTTTCTGAAAGAAGAAGATGAGGCATGCAGGCTGCACTGGACCTAGAGCCTGTTTTAAACAATTTCCTCATTTGCACAACTAGCAACAAGGACTGGGAATATTCGGTAGAGTGCATTTATTCCTTGACTGTCCCAGATACGTAGTTAAGCCTCCTTAAAACATCTAAGTTATAGTAATGCAATCATATTTAAGTCAGTAACAATGCATGACCATTACTGAAGTCAGAATTTGATCCTGTAAGGATGATGTTTGAATGCAAACTTGGCTGCTATTGTATGGCAATAAATTTGTCTCAAAGCGCTCAAATTTATTTGCACAGTTATTTTAGGTTGTAAGTCTGCAATATAAGCTATTAATTCCCATTATTTCATACAAATTGAAGACTAAATGACTTGCTCTCTAAACTGGATATTGCTTCCTCTATCTGCATATGAAAGGCACTTTGAAAATAAAATAAAAACCCCATCATCCATATTAAATGGAAAATGAATTACAAAACAACAGTGTTTTGCCTAGGAAACTTAATTTATTCAAAGCTTGCTTCTGTATCTCTGTACAATGTGGATGGCTCTTAATATTTATCTCACATGTGTAATTGTATACACTTTTACACACTTTTGTTATGCTCGCGTTAAGGAGATAGAGCTCACAAACCGAAGTTAACTTAAAAAAATTTCTTATTTAACATTTATTACCTTAATTTTTAGGTGGAGGTTCTGATTGCCATTAGCAGTGTTACCTCTCCATTGTTGTTCACCGCTTCTGCATACTTATCCTTCAGTATTATGCAAGTTGTTGACATCTTTAAAAATTATCCACCTGCTGTTAAAGTACGTATGTTTACTCAATTGAAAAATTAACATCTATTAGCAACACAAGAATGAATTACAAAGTATAAGGAGACAAGGTACTGCATTGTAAAGATTAATGTGCTACAGAAATTATTCGAAAACTCTTATTTAACTAATGATATCATTTTAAGTATGTTAAATCTATTGCCACCCTGGAATTATAGTTTAAAAAAAAAGAGATATTATTCTAAAAAAATAGTAAATACATAATATGCTGGACTCCTTGAGGTTTTAATACATTTGTAGTATATAAATCAAAGATTCTAGGTTTACTTGAAGAGCACACTTTTTTTGTTTCTTAGGCTGTCTGCCAACAGTTGGGATTGTAAGCTTACACTTGGATTCATTCAAAACCTGGACTGGGGCAGGAAAGAAAAAACATCTGCTAATCTTAAAGCATTTCAATATGAAGTGTTACGAGTGTATTGTGGAAGAGCTTTCTAGGGCTTTACTGTCAAAGCGTTTAGCAATCCATGATGATGTTCAAAGAACCATTTATGGGGATTAAAATATTATCAATGAGAATCTTGTCTCTGAGTAGCCACTAGTCCTTAAGTAGTCTTGTAATTTTAGAAGAAGAGAGGGAAAATGTTTGTTAAACAGAGACCTTAGGGACTGGAAAACCAGCCTTTGAGTATGTGATCCTGTTCTGAAACTGGAGGAGCGTAGCGTGTTGTTGGACCTCAGGAAGTGGGCATGGTTTACATGTTCTTAAGTAGCGTCTTCTTGTTGCACTTCTTGGAGATGGAAGACTGGACTAACTGGGCAGCTGGTGTGACCATGCAGAGCATTTCTTACATTCTTATGCGGCTTTGTGTCTGGATGCAGCAAGAGCGTGCTGCTCTGCAAAGGAGGGCAGACAGCGGAGGGGAAGGTGACGGCAGGGCCTGCAAGGACAGTGACCTCATTGGCAAGGAGTGCAGTCCTACAGTACCCAAAAAAAGTAAAAGAAGGCAGGTCCAGCCATGGCAACCAGGTTCAGCCAATAGTTCAGTGATTGCCAGACAAGTCTATAGTAGTGAGGCTAATCCAAGGTTAGCCAGGAATTCAGGTCAGCGGGGCAAGGTCAGAGCCAGGAAGGCACAGGGCCAGGCCCAAGCATAGCTGTGACAGTGCTCAGGTCAGAACCAGCAGTGAGGCTCTGTATTTTAGAGGATAGTTTCCTCAATTCTATTTCTCAAGAAAAAGATCATTTGGCAAATTAACATTTTGTTAAAAATTTTTCATTTTTTCTACTTTGAGCAAACTTAGGCACTCAAGGTTTAATTGAAGCTTCATACTGAAATAAACTGTAAATTATAATTTGAGCTAAAAAGTGAAATCTAGATACAGATCTCAAGAACACAGGCATGGGAATGGCAGAAAATAGTTTATTCAAGTAGTTAACAGCATATTCATGCCTATTTTCAGCAATCTTATGATGTACTCCTGTTGCTTCTGATGTTGATGCTGCTAATTCAGGCATGCCTTACTATTGGGACTGTAATACAGTGTGTAAATTACAAGACAAAAATGAAACTACATGATTCATCATGGACAGCATCACAGGCTAAAAAACAGGAATACAGAACAACAGAGGTATGTATACCTATTATAAAATCTAAAAATCTGTATTTAAAGGTTGTTTTTTTAAATGTTTTTTTAATGTTACTTAATTTAGATCACAGTTAAAAGATGCTCTATAAAACTCAAGATGTTAATGCACTGGTGAATTTTATAATAGAGATAATATTTTGCTGGTTACATGATAACAGGAGCATGACAGATGCAATATCTGTAAATCTGTGATGAGTTCTATTTAAGCGAAAAACAGTTTTAAGGTTAAAGCCCCCTTTTGTTCTTTGTCGTGTGGGCTCCCAATTGCAGATGACGCTCATCATTGTACTGAGATGAAACTATAGTCCTGCTCCACAGGATGCAGATCCATAATTGCTATTTACATGTCAGAATGAAGTTACAGAAAAGATCATAGACTCACAGAATGTTTCAGGCTGGAAGGGACCTCTAGAGGTCATCTAGTCCAACCTCCCTACACAAGCAGGGACATCTACCTAGGTCAGGTTACTCAGAGCCTCAGCGAGCCTGACCTTGAATGACTCCAGGGATGGGGCCTCCACCACCTCTCGGGGCAGCCCATTCCAGTGCTCTATGACCCTCATGTTAAAGAACTTTTTTCTAATATCCAACCTAAATCTATCTTTTCCTAGCTTAAAACCATTACTTCTTGTCTTGTCACTACAAACCCTTGCGAATAGACTTCCCCTGCCTTCCTGTAGGCTCCTTTCAGGTACTGGAAGGTCAGTAGAAGGTCCCCCTGGAGCCTTCTCTTCTCCAGGCTGAACAGCCCCAACATTCTCAGCCTGTCTTCATATGAGAGATGCTCCATTCCCCTGATCTGGTGGCTCTCCTCTGGACACGCTCCAGTACATCCACATCTTTCTTGTGCTGGGGGCTCCAGAACTGGATGCAATACTCCAGGTGAGGTCTCACCAGGGCAGAGTAGAGGGGCAGAATCACCTCTCTTGATCTGCTGGCCACAGTTCTCTTGATGCAGCCCAGGATGTGATTGGCCTTCTGGGCTGCCATTGCACACTGGTGGCTCGTATCCAGTTTTTCATCCACCAGCACTCCCAAGTCCCTTTCCACAGGGCTGCTCTCCAGTATGTCCTCTCCCAGCCTATACTGATAACGCTGGTTGCCCTGGCCCAGGTGCAGGACCCTGCACTTGGCCTTGTTGAACCTCATAAGTTTCATTTGGGCCCACCTTTCCAGCCTGTCCAGGTCCCTCTGGATGGCATCCCATCCCTCAGGCATATCAGCTGTACCCCCCAGCTTGGTATCATCTGCAAACTTGCTGAGGGTGCCCTCAATGTCACTGTCAATATCATTAATGAAGATATTAAACAACACTGGTCGCAGCACAGACCCCTGGGGGACACCACTCGTCACCTTCCTCCATCTGGACATTGAGCCGTCGACCATCATTCTCTGGATGCGACCATCGAGCCAGTTCTTTATCCACTGAAGATGATGAAGATGATGGACCTTGCATGGCCATGTCCTGATACTGAGATAGACATCTTTTAAGAAAGGAATGGATTTAACCCTTTCAATGTGAGCGGAAGCTTTGGGCTGTGGAATGAGAGCACTCGATACAGTTGTACTTTTCCAAGGTCTGCTGTGGGGGAGTGTATTTATTAAGCCAAGTTAGTTCTCATATGTTCCCTAAACTTCAAATGGGAAGGGTTAAGCACAGGAGCACTTCTATCGCTGCAAGTCACGTTTTGGAGCATGGGTCATGGCATGGATAAACAGATCTGTTCCGGGGATTATTTATACCAGTGTTTCTAGTTTGTGAGTCACTGGGAAATTTGGTGTGAGTTAAATGCTAAAAGGAGCATTATGTCCAGGAAAGCAACACCTTTTTGCTTATTTTTTATCTGTTAAACATATGAATAATGTTACAGGTGAAGTTGTAGGCCCCTTTGGCTTCTCAGAAGTCTGTGTTCTTAGGCAAGACCTTAGCTTGGTTGCATGTATGTAGATAAATCTTGTGTCAGGTGCACTGTAAGGAGCTACTTCTGGCTTTGGGTTTAGAGATTTAGGTGTGAGGGCTTTCAGTTACATCTGGACAAAAATCTTGAAACTATGTCTAAGTAGCATGTTTAAAATAGGAATTTGGCCAAGTTTCTTTGACCCAAAATTCTCAAGTATTATACAATTGACACTATTGTAGTTTGTATCATAAATGTGTACTATACAATATACAAAACTATACAATCTACTGCGTATAGAATATCTTAATAGCTCTGTTAACTGTTCATGTTTACATTCTTATAGCCTGTCTCAGATATTTATTTGCTTGAATGTCAGTTTTTAGCCAAAGCATGGTTTCATCCATTTGTCTGAAATTTGTTTACTTTTAGGTTTCCAACAATACCTTAAAGGATTTTGACAAAGACAAAGCCTGGAAAGCAGTTGTGGTGCAGATGGCTCAATAGCTTGGATTCTGGAAATGCAGACAGTACAGTACAATCCAAGACAGTAAATCAACTGTTTGAATTAAGACTTAAAAACTTTCCAGTTTATAAACAGCAATATAGTTGTAGGAGCCAAGGAATAACACAGTAAATAATATGTTGTTCTAATAATTTTGAAATGTATTGATAATAGTTTTAACACATCTGTCTTTTCTGTTGGTATCTGTATTCTAGGGTTGCTTTAGAAAATACCTTTAGAAAAAAGGTAACGAGTCACCTGGATTCATGCTGATGGCAAAGTAAAATATGACAGTATGCAGTAGGCTTCATATATTTGCAAGAGATTGTTATAACTGCAGTTATGCAGTCAGTGTAACTGATAAATGCTTTTGTAAAGTTATGAGTACAAGTCATAATTGATATTTTTGCTTATACTTCACTTTTGTAGGAGTTGTAAAGTTGTTTTGCATCTCATTGCTTTTATATAAATAAAAGTCTTTATTATGTGGAAACTCAAGAATGTGGACTGATGTTCTAATTGGAGAGCTGAAACCAGAATATACTTTCCCATTAAGCTTCTATTTCTGGACTATTAAAGGGGGAAGGGGCTTTTCCTGAGTGGCCATGCATAAAATCTCCTAGCCAAAACAAAAAAATAACAAACAGAAGCAATCGGGCAAAGAACAGGAGATACTACTGATACAAAAAGAGTTTTTTCACGTACAAAACCCTATTTTTAGGTATATTACTTTTCATTTCTTTTCCTAACCATCTTTAAAACTCACATAGCCTAGCTGCACTTAAACAAGGGGTATCCATCATACGGATTGGCTTTTCCTCAGGGCTGAATTATGTGTATGATCATACAGATTTCAAACACTGTAAGAATTTCTATAATAGACTTTTTGGTATCGGTGTAACTAGCTGCTGACAAGGTGGCTGGGTTGTTTTGATTTTGTCCTATTTTTCTGGTTTTATTGTTTTATTGATGGTTTTTGAGAGGTTCTAGACTTTGAAGTCCCATATTTTAAATATGAAACAGTGTTTGGAGTATGCTGCAAAGCTTATCTCTTTGCTTTTGGGGAGGGCAGATACAGAGAGAAAAAGCCCTTCACGTGTGCTAGCATGTTTTCTTCTGGTTTTGGGAAAGCTGACAATTATTATGGCATTTTCATACATAGAGAATACTTTTTCAAGTTTAGAACAGTGCTTCTTAAAATAATTTATACAGCAATCTCTCCATTCACCTAAAATAGTGTGCGGTTTTGGCCAGAGGATGCAGCTGCTGTTTCTCAAATACTGCCAAATCTTATGCCTTTACTGGTGGTTCTTGTGTGCACATTCTCTCAGCAAGGCAGATAAGTAATAATTTAAAAAAACTAGAAATAATGTATTTACTACAATTGTACCATTTTTATAAATAGGGAAAGTTTTTGATTGTACACTATTTTTTGAAAGTCGCAAAGAAATAGCAGTAGTTCTACCTGAAAGTAAACGTCCAAACAACTTTCTAAATCTCACACATGGAAGGAAACAAAGACTGTAAATGTTGATGTTCTTCATGAATCACAGTAAAATGAAAAGATAGAGTCATATGTAGAATAGTGTGATTGTATCTTAATAGTTTGCTTGCTTTCATGTGGTAACACACAAAATTATAGTTCTAGAATCATCTAGTTCCAACCCCCATTCCATGGGCAGGGACACCTCCCACTAGACCAGGTTGCTCAAGGTCCCATCCAACCCAGTCTTGAACACATCCAGTGTTGGGGCGTCTACAACCTCCCTGGGCAACCTGCTCCAGTGACTCATGACTCTCATAGTGAAAAACTTCCTCCTAATTTCTAATCTAAATCTACCTTCTTCCAGTTTGAACCCATTATCTCTCATCCTATCATTGCAAGCCCTTGTAAAAAGTCCTACCCCACCTTTCTTGTAGGCCCTCTTCAGATACTGGAAGACTGCAATGAGGTCTTCCTGGAGCCTTCTCATCTCCAGGCTGAACAACCTCAACTCTCTCAACTTGTCCTCGTAGGAAAGGTGTTCCAGAAACTTGCCGTAGTTTAATGGAATCTGTGTCTTCAAGAGATCATATCTGTCTTTTCTGTCAAATGATGATTGGCTTTGGTTATCCAGAAAGTTAGATATAAGTAGGTAATACTTCTATTACTGACCTCGGTTGGAAAAGAAATTAACAAGAAGTTGCACATTCTGAAGGAATTTCCTTTCCACAAAACACTTGTATAACAAGATGCTGAGGAACTTCAACCTGCTTTTGAGTCAAATGGTTTGAGATGCTCTCCTCCAAAGAGTAAGAACCTTTTAAACAGCTACCGATTTTTGTTCTGCTGTCAGAGTGGCTGGGAAGAACCTAATGACAGGATGTATTAGGGGATATTTATCTTTCTTTTGGGGAACTAAAGTATTTTAATAAGAGGTGAAGAAAATAGCATTCATCAAAACGAAAGAGGAAAACTAAATAGGCTAAACAATGATTAGGTTAGAAATTGGATTGACCTTGGGTAATGGCTAAGATGTATGACTCTATCTGAGGTTTTTTAGTCTTCTTAGTTTAACGATGGTAAGGAATAGAGGGGAATAAAAAAAAAAGAGGTAATCGTAGAACTACCAGCTGTAAATTCTGCTTTCCAGTGAAGTGGAATACCCCTGGGCTCCCTGCCTGGCCACAGCTCCCTTCCTGCCTGTTCAGCACAGTGGGGACTGCGCAATCTGCCAGGTGCCAGGACTTCTCCCTGCACGCCGAGTGAACTAGGAGCTCCACCATGGATACCACGCTGGATGTTGAATTTTCTTATCCTGCACAAGAAGGAAAATCATGGAGGCAAAAGGCAGGCTTTTAAAATCAGGATTAATGTAAGGCTGGCTTCTGACATGAGAAGCCTTTCTCCAGCAGAGAAAGCTTCACTGTAAATCTCACTCTGGGGGTAAATGGTTTTGCAATTCAAACCACACCCCACTTGCCTATGCCACAACAGGAATACAGACCTCTCTGTATCCAGAAATGTCTCTGTGTGTCAAACAGACTGTGTATATATGTGTTCATATGTACATATAAGTTCTGCATGGATGATTTTGAGTTGATAGCAGTGTTTAGATCTTTCCTACCATTCATCTCCAGCAGCTGAAAGGGGAGATTTTTACAAGGCAAGTGAGCTGCTCTAACTCACTGCTGAAAGGGGTTGTCTCCCCTGGCCTCTTCCCCTGGGCTCGCCATGGCTGGTATCTGATTAAACTGGCAGGAAATTTATTAATTAAAAGAATGAATAGTTTCCAGCTGATTTAGTTAGCCAGTTTGGCACCCTGCACACTCATAGTGGCCCTCTTTAAGATTTTGGATATGACTTTGTACCAACTGGAGGCAGAACTGGACTTCTACCTCATTGGAGGTAGCTCATCAGATTATTTGTCTTTTGTTAGTACTTCCTTTGTCCCTTCTCATCACATTCCTCGCCTATGTTTTGGGTCATATGCCCTTTCTCTTCTCCATTCCCTGTTTGAAAAAGTAGACTTGTATGTGATCCGTACCAGGAATCACAACTTTAGACTGACCACGTAATCAGTTGGTTTGTGTCAATCACTGTCAATTACAGTTGGAGTTAAAGGAGTTTCTCAAATAAGAAATGGCATGTTTTGTGATCTGGGTCATGTGTTTCTGAAGAGAATCCATGAGATCAAAATAATAAAATCTAAATTAGTTTCAGAAATGGGAGTAGGCAGGCTTCCCTGGCAACTCCTTTGGTTTTATAACAATTTCCTGTTTTTTCAAATTATAGAAGTACTTTTGTTTGTTACTGAGTGGGAAGTCCCTCAGGGAGAAAATGACAGAAGTAAATGTTAGTGTCATCCATTTTATAAATAGTAGTATTTTAGATAAAGTATGTTCAAAAGATGAGTTTTGGATTATTCTCCTCCCCCTTACCTGGTGTTACCTGTCTAATGTTAATATGAGATATTCCACAGTAAACTCTTTTTCCACCCCTATATTTATAGGAAAACCAGCCAAGGACTGAAATAACAGTGACAGAGCTGAACGGGTTACGATGAATCAGATGCGTGCGAAAGGAAAACCATGCCTGGTAGCCTTAAGCAATGAAGAAAGAAATGCTTGTGAAAACAGTTTGTATTGGCCAATTGGTTTCTAATCAGTGTTTTGTTAATACCAAGTTATGACCATCAAATATAAGCAAAAATTGCTTTTCATACTTCCTTTTTCAAGAAAAAATTGATACTGAATTTTAGTTTTAAAATATAGTTTGAAAATAGTTTTTAAAACTATTTTTCCACTAGTTGATGTAGCTCCTAATCCAAGAAACACCTTTTATATAGATCCTTGGTAGTGGCCATTTCCTCAAACGAAGGACAGAGTGTTAAGGTTTAAATGGGCCTTGTTCTTTTCTCCTCTGCTTATTGTGAACCATGGAGGCTGAAATCCAGATATCCAGAGTTTGTAGGAATTCTTCCATGCTCTGGAAAGGGAAAATAAGAGTGTTAAAACTCTGTGTGCACAGGTTGATTTGCTGTTTTGTATTGCATGGTTTTGTGCTTTATGCTGACAGACTTCAGGCATCCAGAAGGAGCTTGGAAAAGTTCCTTTCCAGCAGCTACAAGAGGCCAAGTGCTTCTGGCTGAGTTGCTAGAGGTTAGCCCAGCATTGCTTGTTTTCAGAAGTGCCACCAGAGGGGAGGTGGTAGATGGTGATGGAATACCTCCTGCCTCCGTATCTCCTACCTCTGTACCTCTACACTGTCTTATAGAGTGTAGCCTGTTGTTCCTACTGGTCCCTGTTGACAGTGCCAGGATCATGACTGGTTCTTGGTTGTTCCCAGGCTTGCCATTTAACAAATCACCAGGATTAGTATCAACTATTCTGGAGCTTATATTTCTAGGCAGAGTCCTTGACTCACTCAGGCTCAGTTCTGAAGATCCGTACCCTTTGCCAGAGTTCTGGTTTAAGTTATTTGTCATGTTCTGCTCATTTACCCATTTCCATTGAAGTCTATGGAAAAAGTCTCTTATTTCAATATGGTTCATCTTGGAGAAGGAGCAGAATAGAGAGAAAGTAGTTTAGCTCCTCTTCACCATCCTATGGTAGCTGCTGGGAAGGCAAACTCTGATGGGCTGGGCACAGATGTTTCTTTGCCCCTTTAGAAAGGACTCTGGGTAGGTCAGTGGTAATAAATGAGTGTTGCTTTAAGTGTCTGCCATCCTTAGAGAAGATTTTTTTGTTACTTGTTCTGTGCAAAGGAGTTCATCTGCATACTGTTCTGTGGGAAAACCAAGGGACTGAACACTATGTGTATGTATAAGGTATTATTCCCAGCTTGATTTAGAAGTAAAGCCTCACAGTTTGAGCCTCAAAAGTTAAAGAACTCAGTCTTTTCCTTATTTTGATGTGGAGAGAAAGAGACTTATGGAAATATGAAGTATGTCTTTTAGAGCAAAATAGTGCTAGTTCTAATCATAGGCAAAGTAGGCAGATGTATATAGGGCAGCAGATCTCTGAGTGGCAACTGACCTCATGGCCTGTATGTTTCTTCTAGAGCCACAGAATGCCATCTTTTCCCTCTCTAAATGATTTGATGTATTTGGGATGCATACTTGCAGGTGATGGTAGTTCCTTCCACAGTAGTGATTATTTTCTCTGCTCTCAAGCACCTGAAGAGTGACAAACCAGTCTGGCCAAGGCTTTGGCATCGCCAGTGTCTGTGCTCAGAGATACTTTGAACTAGCCTGAGACACGTAGCTCCTGTTGTACAATGTCTTAGGAACTGTCAGTCTTTGCATATTTCTTCATCCTCTGGGGTTGCCCCTACTGTGTTCCCAAATTTCCCCAGTAGAATTTAAAATGACAATGTAACATTGATACATGACTGGTTTGTTTTTTCTTTTTTTTTCAGAAAACAAAAATATCTTGTGGTATGAAGCAACTTGTGTTAACAATTTGGATGACATTCATGCTTTAATGGTAACTTTATATACCTGTCTATTGGTTTTATATTTTGAAGTATATCTTTGTTACCTGTAATATGTCATGACAACTCTTTCTTTAATTTTCTCCCTGTTTAAAAAGTTTGGGTTTTTTTTTGCTGTATAGTCACAACGGGCCAAATTTTGCTGAGAATGAGGCTATCAGATTGGTCAAGCATGATTTTCCCTTGGTGAATCCATGATGACCACTCCTGATAACCTTCTTTTCCTCCACATGCTTAGAGGATATAATTTGTGCCTGACTTGATTTTAATCCAGTCACTATTAATGCAAAATTCCCTGCTTTATTTTTCTTTCCAATGTTTAAGTGCCTTAAGAGAAGATGAATTTGCCTTATAAGAGAAGAACTGTGGCATTTGAGAAGTGAACAAAGCCTATCTTTGTAGTCATGATCTCTTGAGAGGGCAAAGGGTTTGAGCACAGCTTCTTGTTAGCATTTCTCAATAGTCTAGCACTAGGCATTTCTGGATCCTTGCAATTCAGGAACCTTTTCTCAACCTCTGCATTCTCTCCATGTGCTGTATCAGGAGCCCTAGTATTTAAGTTGGCTTCAGCTTCATTTCTGAGGGAAAAATGCCTAATTTGCTGCTTAAGCAGCTACAGCCATTGAAAGTCTAAGAGCACTCACTTTTACTTGGATGATGGCAGCCTATATATACTGTGCATCTCTATAACCTGTATTTGTAAGCTGAATTTCAAGTAGAAGCCAACCGAAATGAGGTTTTGTGACTTCCTTTTTCCTCTCTGAAGCTACATGGGATAATAAACAGAAAAAATACACCTGAAAACATTTTCAAGTGGGAGAAAATAGGTAAATGCTGCAGCTTTTTTTTTCTCAGCTATATTGCAAATGCATAGATAAATATTAAAAATATTTATCTATGGATGCCTGCCTCAATCCAGAATAGATGGACAGCAGAATGACAAGTAAGAGAATTGTTTTCTGTCCATACATCTGAAGTAATTCAGAGCAATTTAGGGCTTCAAAAAAAATGTGAGGTTTGTTTATTTCTGGGTTGTTTGTTTGGTTTGTTGTTTGTTTTTTTTAAATATAAATAGAACTGAGCAAGACTTAGTTAAAATGACGTTGAAGAAGATGATTTGTCATTAAGAACTAGCTTGCAGTATTTTAAACAGAACCCTTAAATATTTAGCATCATTATTAGTGCAAAAATAGCATTGCTGGCTGGCACAGACTCTGGTGATGGGTATATGAGTCAGTAATTTGTAGCCAATTTTCTATGTATGGAAAGCTGAGAATACAGGCAGTTGGACTTTTTTTTCAGGCTTAAAGAGTTCAGTCCTCTTACTGAAATGTCAGACTAGTGCCGAGTGTGCAGAAGAAGGGCAGCACTACCCCTTCATCTGCAAGAGGTGCTCAGCTTGTCTTAACCAGCTTGTGCCTGAGGCCGTTTCTCTAAAGGGGTCTGGGTGGAAAAGAATGGTAACAGTTCACAGATCCTGTGAGGATGAAAAAACCCACCAGCTGGTGATCGCTTAGTAAGTCAAAACTTCATAGATAATAGTATACATACCAATTCAAACTATAGATTGATTGTGCTAAATGTCTGTTAAGGGCTGTGTTATAAGGGGTTGCCACTCCAGCAGCTCTGGGGATGAGGGCACCTCCTGCCTGACTGCTGGAGCCCATCCTGGGCTGTCCATCAGCCCAGAGGTCTCTGTCCCAGGTTGATGGATGGAGCTGCTGCTTTTCTGTCTGCAGGTTCAACCAGCAGCAAGGCTGAGCATGCATCCCTGAGACACAGAGGACACTGACACGGCTGGCTACATCCACTGCCACGAGGAGGCACTGCTTTCAACAGCATCCACATATAGTGCCACCATCACTCGTGTAAGTGCAGATAACCAAGTCCCCCCATCCTCTTCAGCTCATCTATTGAACATTGAAGTTCACTAGTGAAAGCACACACACCACTCACTCTGTTCACATGGACATTCACAAAATCTCGAGCATCAGCATGGTTTCTCTGTCCAGTACCCATGCCCAGATCCCAACCTTTCTTACGAGCTCCACAGGTCTTCTGCTTGCCAGCTGGTTCAGCTTGATGTCTGCCAGCAAACACACACACTCATCTCACAGGCACCCAGTGCTTGTGGATCCCCTCAAATACCAGCATGGACCCCCTGCCTGTCTGATACCTGTGGTGGATTAACTTCAGCTAAGGGCCAAACTCCAGCTGCTCACTCCCCTCCTCAGTGGGGCAAGATGATAAAATAGGACAAGAAAGCTACTGGGTGCTGATATAGACAGGAAGGTTGTTTACCAGTTACTGTCAGAGGAAAAAAAGACTTGACTTGGAGGAAATGAATTTGTTGCTGATTAAAATAGTTTCAAGTAGTGAAGAACAAAACTTAAAACACCACCTGTCCTACCTTCCTGTCCCAAGCTGAACTTTATGCTTTCAAGTCCCAATTCCTTTATTCAAGCCTAAGTGGTGCAGGGAGGATGGCAGAGGTATGGTTGGTATACAGTAGTTCCCCTCTCTTTCTCCTTCCCTCTCCATGAGCTCCAGGGAAGTGCCTGGAACACCTTCTCCCCTCATTCTCTGGCCTTGATTGGCCAAAGGGCTGCTATTTCTCACACCTTTGTCCTCACTGCCATGCCAAGTGTTTTGCCCTTTTAAAAATACATTTTCTGAGAGGTTTCACCACTCACTCATGTCTGTCTCCCCCATCATTCCCACCCCAGTGGCTGTGGCCAAGACCCTCACCTGCTCCAGCTGCTGATGCCACCAGCCAGGGGTTCCTGGCACTGAGTGTAGTTCCGCCTGCCCCTCCAAGTGCTGTTACCTAATGCCCATGGCACTCCCACATGCAGGACAGAGTGAGATGATGAATAGATGGTTAAGAAGGGACTCAATAAGAAGACAGGACAGACTGTGCTTATCAAGCTCAGAGGTGGTCACAGGTGTACTGACTGGACACTGTTCAGATGCAACTGTTGCTCCTTTCTGTCTACTCCCCCTTTGTTCCTCCCTCATCCCCTTACCCTGCGCATACTTTACTGAGTTTTGTGGAGTCCTACAGGCTCCTCTCAGAGATTCAAAATCCTCGTGGTCCTCTTGTTTTTCCCTTCTTACCAGCTACTAAGTCCAGGTTTGCCCTCTCCAAAGCTATGCCTACCTATCAAGCTCTCACCATTGGCATACCCTTATTTTATCCTTTCCTCAAAACCAGAAGATTCAGAAAAAATAGAACAGCATAATCTAAATGCAGTTTTGATACTAAAACAAGTATCCAACAAGAAGCAGAGCAACTGGGACAGAAGAAACTATAACTAAGGTAATTGGACACAGGGAAAAAAACCTATGCTGATTAGAGGCTATCATCCTTGAGAATGATCCTGATTGTACTAAGTAAAAACCTGTATTTTCATGGAGTGTGTTAGTGAATATAATACTGCTAATACCAGTCCAGAGGAGCAGCAATGTGTCTGTTCAGGTCAGTGCACTCCACGGAGAGTACTCAGCAAGACAAGTGTTAATTGTATTGGAGGGAGAGGAGTGAGGGCAGAGACAATCTTCCAGCAGTGCTTCATCACTTCCTGCCTTTTTCCTGGCACTGTGGGTGGTGACAGGAGAAGTAGATATACAGAGAAACTTTTGATTATTCACAGGAGAAACTGGTTTGCTTTGGCAGGAAAGCCATATCACTGGACACACTTCTACCTGGAAGTAAATCTTGCTGCCTGGATACAGTATACATGATTTTAATAGTAGTTGCATACACAGGACTTAATCCCTAGGTGTCTGGTGCACCTGACCTGCCTCTGCTTACAGCTACAGGTCTAGCTGTAAGTGCCTCCTTGTGGTATAGCATGAGCCAGGTGAAATAGCCACCTTCTTGCATCCCACTGAGCATTTCATTTGCCGTTTGTACTACAGACTTGTGTGTAAATGACATTTCCAGCCTCTACCTGCAGTTCTGGGTGTTTTGACTGTGTCTACAGGTTGTAGGCAATGCTCCTAAGGTGTTACCTACCGTAAGGTTTGCCGTTGTTGCTGAATGCGTGTCACTCTTGTAGGAAAGAGATGGAGTAGAGGAAGAGAGTCAGGGTCCCCTTGGATCACGTAGTTGAAATAAAGAGCAATTGTTTTTGGACAATGAAGCAGTAACATGCTGGATACGGGAGCACTTGGGCAGCTCCTGTTTCACTAACCTGTCTGAGGGCTCCGTGGGACTCATGTGCCCTGCTGGTACTCTCTGCTGAGCACCTGCCATGGCCACACAGTCTCACTGTGGACTGGAGACATAGGTACGCTCCTGGAAAAGTGCAGCTCCCAGGTAGTTCTGAATCATTGTGGATATTGTGTTGTGATGACAGTAGCACCCCACACTGCTCTGCTCAAGAGCTTGCCCAACATGACAAGAAGCTGTTAAGTTATAAACACTCAGCTGTCCTGTGGTTGATGTGAGTGGCCCTGAGGCAAGATGTCTGTGGCCTGGTGCAGGCAGTGCAGCTGCACACTAAATTAAGAGGAGCCATGGGACTGTGCTGGCCATGGCCATTCATCTCAAGACAACTGGAATTATAATAGTAAGATATGTGTGCCTGTGTTGCTGAGGCATGAAAGTATGTAGTGCTGAACCACAGGATACTCTTGCAACATGTAGCATGAACGTGGCTATTGTGCTGCAAAGACAGCTGGGACTTCTCCAGTATGGACATGACAGGGACTTGCCTTCCAGCCTAGGCATTAACATGTTCATCTCAACAAAGTCAGTAAATATGAAGTCAAGGTAGAAAACCGTGTGGAGTTCTGTGCCTAAACTTCTGCTCAACAAGTCACAAAATTTGTGTCTGGGTGCTTAGGTATGTCTGGTGATACACCTGTCCTGACTTTTGTTTCCATGTTCCTTGAACACACTTGAGCAACAGTGGAATTATATTAGTGGTCTCTCTTGAAATGGGCCAAATGTGTAGTCAAGCATGCAAAATCTATGAAGGCTTGAGCCAAGAGAAAATGGAGAATGTGAGATACTGGATTTTTCTCTGTACTCCAGGGTCTACTTCTGCATTTTATTAAAAAAAATTGAGCAGCCAAACTGCCATCCTGAAATGTGCAGGATTTGGACTCAAACCTTGGACTGAGAAATTCTTACATTTTGGCTTTATTCTATATCCTTGACCAGTGCTGTAATAAAGCTTTAGGTCACAAAGTGTAAAAGGAGGTGCTTCCAATTAAGGCTTTTTTTTTAAAGAGTCTTTATTCTTAAGATGGAGGTAACATTGGTAGAAACAGGATAGTATATAATTTGCTATCATCTGTTCTTCAGGGATTAAATAATAGTGTCAAGCACAAGGCAAATGTTGATTAAATTGTAGGTAAGGTGTAGTGAGGAACAAAAACAAAAGAAATCTGTTATCAAGTAATTATTTTCAAGAATTAGAGTCCCATTTGAGCAGGGAGCCTAAGAATTAGTGCCCATATAAATTTCACATGCACAGATGTTTCTACATAGTTTTCCAAAAACATGACATGGGTCTATTATACTGCCCAGCTTTTAGTGGGAATGTAGCCTAATGGAGGTTCCATAACTTGATGTATTAAAAACAATGGATGAACACTGAAATTACAGGATACAAATTAGTAGGAATGGTAAAGTAGATTGTGCTAGTTTAGGTAAGATTTTAAAAAAGCTTACTGTCAAGTAAAGTAAATAACAATAAGGTTGTTGCCTGCTGAACTTAATAAAAGGTATTACAGAAACTGTCTGGACTGAAACACTGTCCCTGCATAGAAAGAGTATAGGGTTAGAGCAGTGCTACTGACCACTTTAATCTGAAGGTGACAGAGGTGTACTGAAGAATTCCAGAAACAGTAAGAGAAAAGAAACCTTCCGTGCGCCACATCAGTCCTTCCTGTGGAAACTGGAGAAGTTTACCTCAGGGCTTGATGCAGAAACTAAACTTGTAAACACTACAAATGACTGTTGCTTGGAGCAAGTAATCACAGACCCCCTAGGAAGAGAAAGAATTTTTGGTCCCTTTCCAAGCAGCCACTCAAAAAGCTGCTCTTCAATAGTGACACAAGTTCAATGTAAAAAAAAAATCTATTATGCTAATGTATAAGTGAAAAAGGAACTATATAAAATGAATGTCTCCAAAAGGAAATTAAAAGGAGCAGTTAAACGAGTAGAAGCTTTCCAGGCACAAGGAGCTTCTTTAAAAGTAATGTAGGGAAAACTCAGTACATATACAAGATATCTCTCAAATTGCCACCTGTAAGAAAATGTATTTTTGCAGCTCCCAGTGAAAAGTTTTTAAGAAAGGTCAATACCATCTTTTTTAACTGAAGATGAGAAGGAAGCCCCCTTAAAAGTCTGTGGAGCTAACTAGTAATGGAGATACTTTTTGGAGACACCTTTTGTTCAAGAAATCTAATGACACAGTAAAAAATTAAATGGTTGCTTAATTCCAGTGGAGCTCATCGCAGGGGAACCTGCTGAAGGGTGTGCTAGATGAATAGTCTCAGATCTAAGTTTAAAACAAATAATGCAAAAGAATCAGACTAATATCATAGACAGCAATCAAATTGTATTCTACAGGATCCGATAAATTGCAACTGAAATCGAAGCTGCAAAACTACTGGCTGTGGTGTGTGCTAAATTGGCTTGCTTGCAGTAGACATAGTGGTAAATGATACGCTATGAGGAGTCAAAATGACTTTTTGGTAGAGGGACATCATGATTCTGATTATTCAGTCAATATCACTGTGCTATTGTGTATAAGATTCTTGATCTATTTGCTCCTGAATATTGTGTGCAGGACCTCCTATCTTACAAAAGGTTATAGTAAAAATGAAGAGGTGTATTCTTAATCTTAGAAAAAATAGGGGAGCTGTGCTAGAAATCAATAAAGTTGTGACTCTTTTGGCAAAAGCGGGACAAGAATGGATATGCTCTATTTTTTTTTCTAAAGCAAGAACGAGGGGGAACACAAGAGAACTATTTGGAAGCAGTTTTAAAATCAAAACAAAGCTAATAAACATAATTTAATTGTGTAAGTCATTGCCACAAGAAGTTTTGAAAACCAAGAGGATTAATAGATGCAAAGAACTGTACAAATTCATGTAAGAATGGTCCAGAAAAAGCTATTAAAAACAGTGATGTGCTCATAGCTTTCAGTTCAGGAAATCCATATGACCTAGGTCATTGGAACTTGGCAGCATATAGGTTAAAATAATTGATGGAAGTAGCTTATTTAACTTCTTGTTTTTTTCCTAAGCATCTGCTACTGATCCTGCTAGGCACAGGGGAGTGGACTGTGCAGATCTTGGTCTGCTGTATTTTTATCTATAGATGACAAAATTTAATTTTTTTAAAAAACTAAAATAATTACATAAATTTGCCCAGTACTATGATTGATACTGCTCTTTATCTTCCAAAAATAGTCTTACTGGAAAATTGACAAACTGGACTCACACGAAAGTATCTAAAGTATAGTAGATACATTGGCGGAGTAGATATTGTCTTTTATGTGTTTATTAAAAAAAATATTGGTATAGCCAGATCCTAGCAGATGGTGTTAATTGTGTATTCCCTACTTTAGCTGATGTAAAAGGTTTTGCAAGAGCACTGAGGACTTAGGTTCTGGCACTGTCCTACTGACAGATCTCTCTCTTAGTTGCAAGCAAGTCCTCTCCACGGAGAAATAACTTCGTATTTCGCTTATGGGCATAACACACCATATAGAGCCTCCATATGAACCAGAGGGTGTGTTTTTTTGCAAAACTTGTTCCTTGTGATGGGTAGCGGAGTCATGCAAGGTAGCACCCAGAAAGACATTCCTGGGGGCATTTGTTATGCTAACAGGTATTGAGGTGTTGGGACTCACTCCTGCCCTGCTTTCAGAGCAGTGCTGTTGAGCTTCTTCGGCAAAACACTTGAGTGTGTTAAAAATCCCAAAACTGGAGATAGGCTGTAAAACAAGAGGCTTATGTTGATACAATTAATAAATGAAATAAATTCAAGGCACGGATTTCTAGGGTAAAAGAATCTGTTTTTCCTGCTGATGAAAAACAAGAAACCAGTCTTCCAAGAATATCCACCTCAGCAAAGCTGTTTCCAGTAAATGCATTAGAAAATGAAGAAAACAGGGAAACATAAGAAAGCATTTGGATTCCAGTAAACTTGCCAGGTACATCATTCTAGAAACAAAATTCTCATTTATACTTTGAATTTACATTAAAGGAATTTGCCAAAACTGATCTAAAGCTGACATGAAATCCAGAAGGAAAAGGCTTTTACTGTGATTGTCAGAAGTTCACGTTTCCCATTTTTCACTACAGAACATAAGAAGTGAGTTGAACGTGGTTTATATTTCTCACAACTAGCTATTTTTTGTCTTTGGAAAGTTTTAGAGGGAGGAGCTCAGAGGTGCTGTGGGAGGGACTAAAATTCATATTAAAGTTTTGGCATGAGAGAGAGAATTGTCAGAGTAGAAGGTTTCTTCTGGGGTTTTGCCTTTTTTTTTTTTTTCCCCCCCAATTTAGGATGATAAGTATTCATGTTCAGATTCTTCTAACAATTCTTTTTTTGAATTCTGACTGCCACATTATTCCCAGGATTGAAGAATGTGGGCTTTCATGTTCTCAGGTAATCTCTCTTACTTGTTCCTATTTGCTATCTGTTAATATAGTAGTTGTATTTTGCTAAAAGAATTGTAAGAAAAGCAAGAAAGCAAAAATGGAAAAATATTTCACTGTTCTGAACCTTCACTTTATATTCCTGTCATTCTGAATTAAGTATCCAAAATGGCAAAGATGCCTGTTAGGAAGGGAGTAAGGAAATGCATCTTACACTATTTCCAGCTGCTGTCATTAGTACCTTTTAAAATCTGTCTTCTGTATTTGAGAAAAATGATTTAGTTCATATTCATTAGTTTGGTGAGTCATTTTTTAGAACAGCAGTGGTGCCAAAGGGATGAGGGAGGGAGGAACGTTAGGTTTCAGAAATTGCTAATTATGTTAGGAATATACGAAACACTGGCTCTCCTGTGAATAAATGAATTAAGCTTGAGAAAGACTAAAACCTGTTTCTCATTTTGTGGGATGACTGTAACTGCAGTATTAAATTTAATGACTTATGTATGTGCATAGAAGTGGGGTGTGAACCGTACCATCTCTTTAAGAGCTTTGAATTCCGTATGTTTCCAAAGATCCCCACAAAGGGGCACTATGGAGATGTGCTGCTTCTGGTGGCATTCTGAAACAGTAAGAATAAATTGAAAGAGCAATAAAAAAAGTTTAAAATAATAGGGAATCTGACCTTCAGTCTCAGTAGAGGATGATAACTATGTACTTGCCACAGAGAAGTGGAACTGATGGCATGAAAGAATTTGCCTGTCTGTACAGACTTCTGCTTGAAGATGTCAGTGTTTAGGACAGGCAATGAGACATAGTAAAGATTAAGATATTAAGTTAGTACATGTTACAGCAATTTATTCTATATTTTGTACGTGTATTCTAAAAAATATTAGGAATAAAGATGTTTATAAAATACTATACTGAGGGACAAAAACTCCCTCTCTATTTAAAGCTGTTTAATCCCGCATTCAAATTCTGTAGTCTCTATCCACTTAGATAATGTTTTTAGAACAATAAAATATATCACCATAAGAGATTAATCTCTAGGTGTACCTGAGCACTTTTCAAGAATTTTTATGTGCTTATGTTTATGCATGTGAACGCACATGTATTTTAAATAATTTATGCTCTGTGGTCTGCTGCAATGAGAGTTGAAAATATAATTATTTACCATTCTAATTTATCCCTCCAAAGAGTGTATGACTATTCAACTCAGCATGTAAAAAACAATAGCAACTATTTTCAGTGGGATTCAGTCTAGGGGATAGGAGTTACCTCTGGGGACTTTAAAGTCTGGGAACTTTTAACCTCTGTTATATCTTAGGTATGTATGTTAAGAACTAGATGCCCAAGATATAGACACCACTGTGAGGTTTGGTAGAGTGCATCCCTTTCTTTGCCTTCAAGAGTTTGTCTTACAACTTTTCCAATACCGAAGGTTGGATAACTGAGAAAGGAATATATATATTTTTTTAATTCACAGGGGAAATTAAATTTCCAGTATAATGAAATCAATCAATCAATCAATCCTTTGTGATGGTAAAAATAGGATTCAGTTCATGTTCTCTATGTTTTGTTTCTGCTAGTTGTATTCAGTAAAATCTTGAATGCATTAATGACTTTTTAAGACAAAAATGTTTTCTCACTGGGAACAATAATGATCTCAACAGGACAAATTACTGCCAGCATAGCATTTTCAATCTAGTGCAAAGCATTTTAGCTACACGAACTTCAGAGTCTCATGACTAGCTTGTTAGGGAAGACTTCTTCCTTTTCCTTTGGAAGGAACTTCAATTTCCCTCCATAACTGACAACAATTTGTGGCCTCAATCCCATTCCTACCTGAGTTACTTAAAAAGGGAGCAGTTTATCTTCTCCATGATTTAAAACTAAATGGTCTTTATAGTGGCACTAACCAGGGGTTCCAATTTGTCTACGTGCAATATACGTGTGCTGCCTTATGCTATAGCACATCAGATCACAAAGTGGAGAATCAGTACCATTTTTTCTAGCAATTTGCTTAATGTGATAATGAGATATTGTAATTTTAAAACTATCAGAAGTTTTCTGTAACTGCTATTGCTACAAGTCAGTATTACAGTAAATTGTTTTTTTCTTTATGAAGTTTTCCTTTAAGTTTGCGTAGCAGATTTCTCTCCTGCAGTCAACCCTGAGGTTGTGTGGTTCTTCATAAAGCAATAGGGGAATGAAAAACCACTACTTTGTGTTTTCCTGCATTTTTCAAATGGGTATTGCCAGAAGGTGTTGAGCAGGTTTTATAACTGGAACTACTGAATTTGACCAGCAGATTAGATTTCAAGTTCGCTATGTCTTGAAAATTTGTAAGCAGTTTTGACGTGCTTGGGTACTCCTTATCAGAGTAAAGTATTTGTTGTACTTAAAAGGGAAATAGTAACATAACTGTTTTCAGGTATGTAACTTAAAAACCTTTCACACTGAGTGGTTTAGATTTTGGATCTTATTACAACTTTATGAATCATTCTTAGTTTACCATGAGTATTCAGCAAGACATCCTTGCATTGCCTTGTGTGAGGCAATATCCAGGTTTCATTACTATACCACAAACTGTACTTCAGTACAGGAAAGGAAAAAACAAAAGAACATTGGATGTTTATGCAAGTATTACATGAAAATTTAAACAGCATGAAAATATACAATTGTGGGTTGAGTGATTGCAAAGGAACAACCAAGCTTTTTTTTTTTTGTATCATGATTTATTTCTTCTTCCTTATTTTAATGGAGCTTTAGAGCTCATGTGATATTCTGGTATTCAAAGGTTAAATACAATGGGCTTGGTCTCCATGCCTCACCCAATAGGAAACACAGTTATCAACCAAGTTTCCCTGTAAAAACATAGGGGAATCCCAGCCTGCAATTGAAATTGGGTTTATGCCCTACTCATTTTACCATCCACATTGTTTGCAGGCTGTACACAAAGAAACAGGCTGATGCCAAATTTAACTCAACAGCTGGTAAAGATCAAGAGCACTACATTTAAAAAAAACTCTCCAGAAAACTATGAAATAGTATTTGTATTGTCTGCTGTCAAATGTAGTAACATTTCCAAAGTCCATGGATAAAGCAGGAAACCCTAAAATGAATCTGGGGTTTTCCTGCAATTATAAAGGTTATTGGCAGAAAATTCTTGATATAACTGCTGCCTGTTTATGCTATTTGTATTGGTGTTTCTTTACTGAATATTTATGCTATGGATCAATCCATTCTTGCTGAATGTTACACACTGCAAAACCAGGGATATAACACATCCCTTAGGCCACTAACTCAGCTGACACAAATTGGCATTCTTTGTTCATTATCAAGGTAAGCAATTTGTATTCTAAAAGTTATCCCAAGCCTCTAAAAAAGGGACATGATAATCTAGGTGACATGATTCAGTTGTCCGCTAACATCTGTTTGAAAAACTAGTTTTAGACATGGAAAATGTCTAAAGAGATTGATCAGAGACCTGACTTCCTCAGAGTGAGTGAGAGAGATACAATGTGAAGTCCCAGTGTGGGAAGATGATTCATGACGGACTTTTTTGCGTGTGCATTGATATACCTGATGATGGCGGAGATCATGAAAACATAAAACAGACACATTTGCTGAGATACTGTACAATCCATGAGAGTATGCCCCAGATTGAAAGTCTGGGGTTTTTATCCCTACCTGTTCATTAACTCACTTCTATGGCCCTATTCAAGTAATTTCCTTTCTCCAGTTTTCACAAGTACAAAATAGTGCTGACCTTCCTGTGTGATCTGTCTTAATTATGTGTTTTAATTAAGCACTTTGAATACTGTAATTAAGTGTTAAGTACTCCTTAGTTAAAGCAGTCATACTTAAGGGGCTCAATCATGTGAGTCAGAGTGATATTAACCCATTTTCTTAGATATCCCTGCTTGCTTTGTCTGGTGGTAGTCAGGAGAGCTGTAGTTTAGCAGTTTAGGTGGCTTATCTATTGGACTGTGTTTTACATTTGTTCTTAGGGTCAAAAATAGCTTGGCAATGACATGAGACACTTAGCTTCCATGTTTCCTGCTGTATCCCATGCCACTAGTTGGGTGCCATCCTATTTCCTCACCCTCTGAGAAGAAGACAGACAGTGAGAGGTACAAGCAGGGACTTAGAAAAGTCTCCATTGTTCCTCATTATTAGAGCATCTACTTCCACTTCTTTCAGGAGAGGTAGAGATAGAGAAAGCTCTGCAATTCAAAACTTGCAGAAAAATGCAATGGTAGCTTTTAAATTTTTTTTTTCTTTCTCCCTTCTTCCTTCCTTAAGAGTTCTGGAAGAAGGTTACAGGGTCTGGAAAGAGATAAACCACTGGAGTAGCAAGGGAAGAGGCACTACAGATAGTCATGAAAGCTGGGGACACAAAATTAACGGATGTTGGAACTGGATCTGGCAAGGTGTCCTGAAACTGAAACACAGGCAGTTCTAGAAGCTTTACCACTGTGAGATGTCAACATAAGTATGTGTAATCAGTACCTGTAGCATGAGGTAGATGTTAAAAACAAAAACCAGCCCAACCATATCCCTGGTGGCATCAAAAGAAGTGTGACAAGCAAGTTGAGGGAGGTGATTCTGCCCCTCTACTCCCCTCTGGTGAGACCTCACCTGGAGTAATGTGTCCAGCTCTGGTGTCCTCAGCACAAGAAAGCAAGGGACCTGTTAGAGTGGGTCCAGAGGAGGGCCAGAAAAATGATCAGAGGGATAGAACATCTCTCCTATGAAGGCTGAGAGAGTTGGAGTTGTTCAGCCTGGAAAAGAGAAGGCTCCAGGGAGACCTTATTGCAGCCTTCCTGTACTTAAAGGAGGCCTATAAGAAAGATGGGGACAATCTTTTTAGCAGGACCTGTTGCAACAGGACCAGGGGTAATGGTAGGATTAGGCTATAAGGAAGACATTTTTTACAATGATAGTACTGAAACACTGGCACAGGTTGCTCAGAGAGGTGATAGATGCCCCATCCCTGGAAACATTTAGGATCAGGTTGGAAGGGGCTCTGAGCAACCTTATTTTGTTGAAGATGCCCCTGCTCAGTGCAGGGGGATTGGACTAGATGGCCTTTAAAGGTCCCTTTCAACCCAAAACATTCTGCGATTCTATGATTAGTGTAATTTGTACATTTGCTGGGGCTGGCGATGCTGTACCTGTTACTTCGTCGTGTTGTTTATACTGTCCCACTCTTCCTCACTTGCCAGAATGCCTATGCACAGGAGAGAGAACCAGGGATGATAAGAAATGAGAAGGACCAATAAGTAGTTTTAAAAGACTTTTTTCTAAGGATAGCTCTCCTGGCTTTTTGACTCAGCATTGCAAGGCTAGGCCTCACTCCCAGATAGGTAGGTAATTTGGATCTAAGAAAGGAGTTTCCTCCTATCTCTGGCTAAAAATAATTTGATTTCTTGGAGCCATGAATTCCCAGGCTGTTCAAACCAGGAACCCAAATTTGAAGTTTTATGTGTTGCATTAAAGTTATCCCCATAAGAGATCCCTAGGTTTTACTTTTTTTGGTGCAGATGTTTTCATACATTCAGGAAAATCCTTTTCCTTGTAAAACTCTTTTTCTGATTTTGTCAGCATTTATTGGCTGTTTTTTGAAAACCAAGAAATTACTTGCCATATTAAAAATACAAGCCAGAAAATATGCCCCAAACAGCAGTGTGCCGCTGAGGAAGTTCCAGACCAGGTCTGAAGTACTTGGCTTGGAATGATCACAGAACTGTTAAATTAATGTATACTCAGATGTGAGATGGACACATGATAGCTCTGACTCTGCTTCACAACTGTAGAAATTCACTGGGCCAGAATTTTCTGAGTAAGCTGGAAAGTCACAGTAACTAATGATTCTGAGTACTGGAATAGGTTGCCTGTGGAGCTTTTAGAGATCTCCGCACATGCTAAGAAAATATCTCTTAGATATGTCTCAGATAAATGTCATTCTTCCTGAGGCAGAAATGTAGAGTAGATGGCATCTTGATTTCTTTTCTAACACTAATATCTCTGCTTTCATTCATCATTTTTCTTTTGTGGGATCTAAAGATGGTCTTTCAAGTCATATATAACTTATTCCTTTGGAACAGTCAACAGAGCCAAAGTCTTGCTGTGTTGAATATCCTGCCCTCTCAGCACACAAAATACAGGACTCCCTGTGAACACTATATGGGACATACAATCTCATTCAGGAAGTTTCTATGCAAAAATGAAGAGAGCATTAGTTTTACTTTGCAAATTAGCTGTGGCTCTTTCTCTTGCAGGAGAATGTTTCAACTGAGTTGCTTTGAATGTGTGATAAATTTCAATCATTTCTGGAAAACTGATTGTCTCAGAGTTGCCTCTACTTGCCTGCATACTTTCAGAAGTTATGAATCATATAAACAACTAGTACAGTACTAGATATGCATACATTGTCTTTTTCTTGGAAAAACTTTGAGGAAATAGAATTTATTGCAGTTCATTCATTTCACTGTCTCCAGTTTTGTTTTTTCCCTTTCAGCCCTGCATATGCAAACTTCCTTGATCTTTTTCCCACTTCCTCATCTCTCTGATGTGCTTTCTTCCTTCCGTAACTGCAATGGCAGTTTTCTCATTATTTTTCAATTTTGATATCTTGGTATTACAATTCTTCCCCAGTTGTGGGTTTTGTTTTTTTTTTTTAATTTATATTTGCAATTTTCATTATAATATCACGCTTCGTGTTTGGTTGTGGTCAGTAGTATGTGTTCTTTTCTTTTTTTTCCCCCTTATTTTCAATATCTTATATTTAGATATAATAGAAGAATTTTTAGAGCATGATCACATCTGTGTTACCATTCAGTCTGCCTTTATAACTTATTTTCCCTTCCACTTAGGGGGAAAAAAAACACATACACTTTTTAGGTGAATGTGTGGCATAGGTGGTTTTTTGTGAGTAAGGACGATCACTAAATATGAGACATAGGGTGAAGCAACATATAAGCAAGATGTGAAGGTACTGAATACTGATGGATTTATTAAGCTGAGGCCATGCCCAAGAATTGCTGCTGTCTCTGGGGACAACAGTGTGATCAGGAGAGGCATGTGAAACAATGGTGCTGTTGTAAAGTTGGTTGCCTCTTTGGAAGCCCTTCTTTTGGACCTCTATGTCCTTTAATTGGACTGTGTTAACTTTAGCAGCTACAGTACATAGAGCATAAACAAGGTAAAGCCAAACTATATGATTATTCCATAGTTCGTTTTTTTTTCTCCCTCCTCCCCAAAACCACACAAAATTTTGAGCTAAAAGTAAAAAGAGAAATAGACAATTTAATGACTTTTTGAGTAATTATTTTATTTTGTATTTTTTATGATTTATTCTTCCTTAGCAGTTCCAAATTGATTCATAACTAGCTTCTATACCAGTTATCTCAAGCTGCAAATGTTTCAGCTGGAACGCATAGTATAGATATTTTCAGTAGGGCTTTTATACATGGCAAATCTTGAATGTTTTAAAATTTTTCATTTGCATACAATGTTTGCTTTTTCAAGGAAAGGTGGTTTTGGCTTTTGCTGCTCTTGATAGGATAGAAAAGACATGTATGCAAGGGTTCTGGTATGAAATTTCTGATGTAGGATTAAGACTTTCAGATGTCATATACAAATATGAATAGGAAATAATCCTCTTGAAAATTTTCAAGTATACAGCTGAAAAAATAAAAGGTTTTAATCTACATGTACTAAGAAGATTTTCCTCATTTTGCTGTGGTTAGATTGTTTCTGTAACTCAAGCAAGCACAATTAGAGCTAGTCAGGCATCTTTATCATCAAGTCTTTAATGGAAGCAGTTCTGTAATGGATACTGTGGCACCAGGAAGGAATGCAGTGGCCTCTTGGGATGGCCAGCTGAGACTACTCTACCACTGCGTCTAGCATGACCTGAGGGATCATTTGTATGGCCTTACATCCTTGCACAACCACTAACTAAGGCTAGAATAAAACCAAAGTCAACACTTAAAAATATTTCTCAGCAGGAAGAGCTATCATCAGGGGTAGTTCCAAGTTTATTTAGGTTTGAAATTTTTGTCTGATTAAGGAGAAGAGTTAGAAACACCGTTTTAATGCATCATGAAAAAGCAGAAGCATATCCCTGTGTTTCTCTCCATGGCTTTGAAGGGTGTTTCAGCCCTGACAAGTGGCCTTCAAAGTCTTGAAACTGTTATAAGAAATTATTGTCAAGGGTAATTTCTTGTTCTAAATTTTAGTATGACTTTGTGATCCACACTGCCACGGTTGGGATTAACAAGTGCATTTTTGGTTTTAAGCCCCTCCACCTTCAACATTTCAGGCCAGTATCTGTGCAACATTTACCCATTCTATGACCCTGCTCCTTTCCTACAGTTCCAGGTTATTAAATACAGACTAAATGGAGATCATGAGAAAGCATTAGCGACTTCTCAGGGCAGTATGAGAAACCTGCATGCCTCATGGTGCTGCCTCAATTTAGGCAAGGGAAAAATTTAAGCACTGGGTTAGTCTGATCTCCACTCTCTAGAGCCCAGGTACCTGAGTTACTATGAGCCAGAGTCTGCCATTCTCTGTTCAGAGTAGATGCTGAGAACCACTTCTCCAAAGTTTCAGTTTCTGTTTTATTTCTCACGACTGCTTAAAATAAAATGTAAGTGGCCTTTGAAGTAGGAAACAGGTCTCCGATTGGAATGTTAAAAGCAATCAGCTATAAAAATTGCACTGCATCTTGCCTGTCCTTCTCTCAGACCATCATTCTTTAACTTCTTCTCTATACAATATCACTGCCGTGCCAGGAGGCCTGTGAAACCCTCTCATTTATTTCCATGGTTGTCTGGAGAACTTGTAGAATCTATGTCCTCCACATTTTCAAGGAATGGCCAAAGTAAGGGCTGACTTGATCTGGTGTTGGTGGCAGTGCTGCTTCTAGCTGGAGGCTCTACTTGGCCTCTCTACTCCAGAGATCCCTTCCACCCTGAATTTCTGCATGAGATCTCTGGTCATTGATTTAAATAACTATTAATGCTGTGTTAGAATATTGTTAGACTAGAAGTGCTGATTTGGTAGTTAGTTGTCCTTTCAAGTAGCTAAGTGGTCTGAAATTTTTGACACTGTGTGCATGGGATGGTGCTGATTTATACCAGCTGAGGGTATGGCATTCAGAGTGCATTTTAATTTTACTTTGTCTATTGTATGCAATTCTATTTTGTTAACAACTTGTATTAATATTTTAGGAAACATGACATCAAAATGATTGACAATTTTTTGTTTTATTTTATTTATTTAATTTTTTATTTCTTAAAAAAAAAAGGAAAAAAAAGAAAAAAGAAGAAGCCAGGGCATACTGTTGCCTCAAGCAAATTCTGCTTCTAGTCCTAGAGTTGAAGCATACAATAGAATAGGCAGCTTTTATTTCAAACTGTCAAAGCTCCCTTTGGCCCAATAAATTTAAATGCAAGTCATTTCTGTGTAGGTCCTCTTTGTATCACAGCATTATTTTTACATATAATTCACTTTAAAAGAATACAAGGGGGGAATATTCTTCCCTGTTGTGAGACCTCAAAGCAATATTGTTTTGACTGGACATTCACTTACAGGATAAATGCACATCACTGCAAAGAGTTCCCACAAAACAGAATTACTGTGCTGCATACTCTTTCACTTGTCCTGCTCTGCAAAAGGGATACTGGGCAGTCCAGTTAAAATGTGGGAACAGGATTCCTCTGCATCAGTACAGTGCAGGAGGAAATGCATACCGACTTGAAGGCAGAAATCTGTTATACCTGAATAGCAGGTAAACAGAAGGACAAAAATCTAGGTAAGGGGCCGGAGGGTCTTGTGTTAGTCATGTGCTCTATGTTACTGAAGCACTGCTCGACTGTAATGGGAGTGTTGGCCTTGTGACAAACAGCAGGTCGTGGAGGACAGGGTCCATGCATCTGCACAGACGTGAAATGGCAAATGGCACAGGAAGCAGAAGTCGGTGAAAGGCTGTGCTCTAGACCACTGTGAAGCCTTGCTGAAGATTGTTCAATAATCTTCAATAAACCAAATAGTCTCTTCCCTGTTTGTTCACTGTCGGTCCACTATTTAGTTGAGAGCACATCAACATGGCATTAACACAGGCAGGAGTTACTTTGCTCTGTTGGACACAAGCCTGCTCTCACCCAAAAAGTACGTGACCTCCTTAGCATTGTACTGAGCCTGAGCTTAAAATCCCGCTTCTCCGTTGTAGCTATCATCTCAGGTTCAGCACTGCACTAATGGGATGGGATGGTTTTTGTTCAGCTTGGAACACACACATGGGAGACTTGGAGCTGGATAATGTGTAAGCATGACTCAGAAGTTTCGTTTTCAGCATTCTTTAAAAAAATCCAGAAACACCCAGATGCTCTTGTAGAAGCAGGAGCTCAAAGTTGCCCGAAATAACGCTTTGCCAAAAGTTCAGGTGCCTGTTTCTTTTCTGCATGGATAACAGGCCAAATGCTTCCTTCTGTGATTGCTTAGCTGATCCCATTGCACACTGTTCACGTGTATCTGAACACCACATTGTCAGCAAAAGTTGATGAACAACCTTGTGGTTTGCCAAAAGTTAAAAAGGATCATCAGTAAGATAGTTTTATCTTGGCAATGAAAGTAATTACACATGATGTCAAAACAAATACAGATGCTCCTTTTGAGAAAAGGTCTTTTGGGGACACTGTATCAGTAGTACTAATTATAAATTTTTAACATACTTTAACAAAATTTTAACAAATTTTCATAATATGTGTATTAATCATTAGAATTCCTCTGGTTCTCAGTAAATATTACCACAGTTTTATTCACTTGCCACGTGTGTTCTGTAGGTCTATTATTTCTCCTTTTCACCCATTTCCAGTAACATGCTTTTTTAATAAATATTTGACCATTATTTTAGTTTCCTTATGTTTGGTAAGATAAATACAGTGGTGACCTTTATAAGAATAAAATCAGCAAAAGTCCTGTGAGGTTCCAGTCCCCACCAGCATCAAGGACATGTAAAGTGCAAAGCCATTACCTCCTTTGCCTGTAAACAGCTCTGGAAAAAGCTAAAACATACTCAGTTGTTTCCACTTGTGGAGTTCTCCCTACATAATTTTTGGGTCTGAATGTCTCTATAAAAGAAATTAGTCTGAGGAGCTTATGACACAGCTCTGAATCTTCTCTGTTTCCATCCAAAGTTCTGAAATCATATAGATCCATATCCCTTTGACTGTAGATGTCCACTGCTCAAAGACCCTGTTTTTTATTTATGGAGGTGATTGAGATCACATTAGCATTGTAGGGTTTTTCATTAGAGGCCATGAGAAATAATTTAGGACTCTCATGTCCCAGCATCTGTAGGCTCTTCCCTCCATATACTGAATGGGATGAGGAGATGGAGAAAAGAAGGCTGCTGGTGGTATTGTTTACATAGAAAAGGGTAAGGAGCTCCCTCTCTGTATTGGGGAATAACTATTGATAGGATATGGTTGTGGTGATCCCCATTGAGATAAAGAATATTACTACTTTATGAGGCACCAAATAAACCCTAGTGGGCAACTGTCTGCAGAACTGTGTGTGGTTCTAATCACTCCATTTGGACAGATGCATTAAAGTAGAAATAGGTGCTGAGAAGGGTGATGGTAAGAAGGACAGCCTGTTTTATTAGAGAGGAATAAAACAGCCTGGCTTTTATAGTCTCATCCAAAAAAAGCTGCAAAAAGATATGTTAATGATTATAGACAGATGGAAAGTAAATTCCAGGGTGGAAAGCATCTATATAAGTGAAAAGATTATGGGCACAATCAGAAGCCAATACAAGCTAACCATTACTGTGTTTATGTTAAAAATTAAAAGATTTGGTGCTGGCAAAGAACCGGGCTTCTGGAATAGCCTTGGCTATTGGAGCAGTGCACATAAAAGCCTAACTGATATTAAAGTGAAGCTTCATCAGTTTCTGAAATGAATTAGATGATGTGGTATCGGTGGTTATCAGGGGACTAGACCCAGTGATCTGGGAGATTCCTTCTGATTGTATGAAGAACAAGATGAATTTGTGCAGAGTATCCCCTCTCAACTGGAAATCAAAAAGAACATGATTAAATTCATCATCTTTATCAGCCTTTTGGCAATAATTTGAGCATCAGTAATTGCAAGACAATGCTTTCCCTGTGTTGTAAGAATATGTACAGTCCCATGCTTACTTTTAATGATGGTCAAAGAACAGAAATTGCTGGAATTGGGGGAAACATCAGAAAATGGTCATGTTCCTTTTTCTCTGCCCTGACAGTTGCACCTGAAGCAGGAATTTGTGTAATAGCTTTGCCACTGAAGATCTCTCAAAAAGGGGAAAAACTGTTCACTCTACATTCACTGACTTTAATGTAGGCATCTTAATGAATGAATGTTAAGTGTCTGACAACCTGGTCCCAATTAAAAAAGATATTTTAAGGCTTTTCAGGCATATTACTATTCCTTATGGAGTTGTGGAAGAGCTGCCACCAACTCTTTTATGAATAAGGTATAAGAGAACAAACAGGTAGACTATGAAACCAAGTTTGTCTCAGACTCTTTCCTGCATGACAGAACATTCTGTGAAGAATTTCTATGATTCTGTGCTTGATTCAGTGCCTGGCGATATGAGAGGAAATGGGAAGCAGGTCTAATCTTCGTTTCTTTTCCTTGGCAATTTTAATTCATGAAAATACTCTATGTGCCCCCAAATCCAAGTCTTCCACTGTTGATCTCACTTTATCTCCACAGTCTTTAAACAAAACAATATATTACAATTAGCTTAGATTGAGGAGATGTTGCTGTGCTAGCTAAAAAGTTGGCACCACACCTTCTATTCAGAATGCTGCACGTTGGTGGTGTCTGTTCAGATAACCTCTAGTTACAGTTGAGTAATACCACAAATGGGGAAAACCCTAAAGAAATAGGAAAATCCCTAACTGTTTGTGCATTGTGTAAGTATATTTTGCTTAGGCTCTTTGCCAAAGCAGATATGAATCAAAGATGTTCTCTGTATAGGAGTAAAATGTACTATCATGTTCAGGATCTTATTTTTGCATAAAAGACACCCACAGCATTTGTGAAAGGGGAAGAAAATTTCCATTCTGGTTTTAGTGTGTTACGTTTTTCTATTGCCTTCATCACTGAAAATTCCTGAAAACAAAAGATATAGAAAGTGGGAGAGGAACTTGGTTAATTTATTTGACTTCTTCTTTGAGACAAATGGTCTCTTGACTATTTTTCAAAATTAAGATAAAAGAAAATACCACCCCCCTGTTGTTGTACAATAAAAAGAAACAGCTATTTAAGAAAAGGAATTGAGCTGTGACCAAATACTTGCTGTAACTGGCAAGTGTTTCTGCAAACGTCTGAATATTTATGTAAACCTTCCCAACAACTCCTCACCCAGAACAAAACCAAGTGCTCAAGAAAGACAAAACATTTTCCTAGCAGCAAAAAAATCACTGATGGATAAGTTTCTTTTTTCCTCTTGAGAAGATGAGAAAGTAAATGCAAGATGGTACTAGAAAGTGCTCAGATGGTAGGAGTCATCTGAGCAATAGTGAAAACTAATAATTACTTAGGATAGATCAGGAGGTATAGGAGGATTTCTGCATTGTCCCACAGCCCCACAGAAGCAGGTGGGGTTTTTTTTTCCATGTTTGTACTTTCTAATAATTTATTTAGAAATGATTTGCATTTTTCAGGTGTCATAACAGGTGCTCCAAAGCACTAGCCTTCTTTAAGTAAAAGGCTGAATCTTCTGATTTTTGTGAGATTTTTGTTGTTTGCTTCAATGGGATCTTGATTTCTTTCTAGTGTATTTTTGCACCATGATTATAATCAGGGCTCTGAGCAAACTGACCTAGTTAGAGGTGTCTCTGCTTATTGTAGGGGGGCTTGGCCTAGATGGCCTTTAGAGGTCCCTTCCAAACCAATACATTCTATCATTCTATGATAAAGAGGATGTTCTAAGAAATTTTGCCTGGCAATTGTCAACTCTCTCAAGACACCTAAGCAAAATATTTTCAATAGCCTGGCTGCAAAATGGGAAGTTAAAAATATGGAAGGATTTGTTAAATGATCAAACCCGTGAGCGACTGATTTATTTCAGTAAGCAGTAGCTCAGCAAGTAGTTAATCCAACAGTTAGGTTTTCTAGAAAGATAGCTCCCTAACTCCCTCACTCAATTTTTTTTTCAGTAATTTTGTATATTTGTTTGTACCACTCCCTCAGGAACCTCAAGTAAAGAGACTGAATTCAAATTGTCTTTCTGCATAGTCCTGCAGGGTTGGATTAGAAATGATTCAAAATTAGGGCTTTGAAATCGCAGTTAAAATTCCAGTATTTTTATATGAGCTGGCCTATTGCACTTTTATTGGTTTAGTGTTGCACTGAGTTATTCAGAAAGCTATAGTCTTCTTTCTGTTGATCAGTGTGCATTGGGAGAATCAGAAAACTACCAACGAAGTTTTTCTTGAGGGGGCAGAAATAATTCATAAATTACAAATATTTCTATGAACATATTACAGCAGAAATGAAGTCACGGCAGTTACATTTTTCAATCTGGAATTTATGAAAGCATTAAAATAGAATTACCTCAGTTTTATATCAGTTATGAAAAGAAGTTGATTTCCTTTATAGAATCGTAGAATGTTTTGGGTTGGAAGGGATCTTTAAAGGTCATGTAGTCCAACCTTCCTCAATGGGCAGGGACATCTTTAACTAGGTTAGGTTGCTCAGAGGCCTGTCCAACCTAACCTTGAACGTTTCCAGGGCTGGAGCATCTACCACCTCTCTGAGCAACCTGTTCCAGCGTTTCAAAAACCTCACTGTAAAAAATGTCTTCCATATGTCCAATCTAAATCTGTCCTCTTTTAGTTCAAAACCATTACCCCTTGTCCTATTGCAGCATGCCCTACTACTTCGAGTGTGGATGTAGTATTGTGTAGAAGCACCTTTAACAATGTCATAAGTAATTTTCATGATCTTTAGTCTATGGAAGTATATGACCACCTCTTTTGTATTATAAAAAGGTGGTTTAAAATACCACCTTTTATGCATCTGCAATTTTATGAGTCATAGTGACAAACTGCCAATTGTAAAACATGACAACTTAACTCCAGAAGGGATTATTAAAAAGTGCCAAAAGGACAAAGGAATGAGAACTAATACGGGTTAGATATTGGTCACTGGTTTTCTAAAGGCTTTCTTTAAAAACAGGGTTATCTAGCTAAAAACTTAAAAGCAGCAATGAAGGATAGAAACCACACTTTTTAGGTAGTCTAGGCAGCTGCCCCAGGGTAGCTCACATGCTGTCATTTCTTACCTGCAGCAGTAATACGATTTTGCTCTACAGCTGTGTTTATGAGGACAGAATTACCTGTGGATGAAAGCCTCATAGAAGACCAACCAACAGTTATTTTATGATGTGCTATTGCTTACCGAGGCTGCTTTCTCTGTGGTTGTCTACAACTTGAGAACTTCCAAAGGTCCACTGAGAGACTTTTGCTGGCTGTAGAACTCACAGGTTGTTGGCTTATTGATCTTGGAAGATCCTAAAATGTTTCAACGGGACTGAGAGCTGCCAGTCCATTTCAGAGCAGAAGAGACAACGTGGCACCTGCTTCTTCTGTGGGTGTGACAAAGTGTCTCTGTGAATGAGACACTGATTTTAAAGGAAAACAGAGGGGAACATATATACTGTATAAAAAGGAATACTGGTATAAATGCTATGTCAGAAACTTGAATGCCAGAACAGCAGAAAACAGTATTTGCTGGCTAAGAAACAGCCTTTCTTTAGAATGTCATGCATAGTAGTCAAAATAAGATTTGCTATTTTCATACTCTACAGGATTTTATTGTGTGGTTGTTTAATTTACTGGGAAAATGGGTGTAGTCTGTCTCAAAGATAGCTGAGAAATTGTTAAAATCTCAGTGTCACTTTGCCTCTTACAAAAACACATTCCCACTTGAACAAAGTTAATACTGTGCCCAAGTAATTTAATTTTCAGGATTCTGTGCCAGATGGTTCTCAGAAATAAAAAGGCAAGTCTTACTTCTAAAGTTAATTTGCAATTACTGTAATACTTCCTTCCATTGGTCTACTGTGATCTTCCAAAGATCATATAATATTCAATAGTGTTCTAGATATCTTCCATTAAAAATTGCTTGGTTTCTTTGCCCTGGTATGAAGCAGTCCACTGTAAAGTTTGACAAAACAATAAATAAGCTATAGGTCAGTGTGAATGGCAGAATCTGATAAAATGATACCTGTATTTGATGGAACTGTTATATTTGTTGTAATAATTATACCTCAGTAGAAATACATGAGGATAGGGATAATGCTGATATTGCATTCACATATGTATTAGGCTGTCATATGCAGTAGTGATGTGCATTTTCATTGCAGTTGAAAAGATTTTTTTTTATTTTGAAAATTATTTCTGTTGTGGACTGTGAATATGTTTACTTGTTTAAGGTATGCTTATATTTGTGTACAATGATTAAGCAATATTTATTTTTATTGTAACCTCATCTTTTATAATATTTTTGTTTCTGTTTGCAGGGGATTCATTGTAAAAGCAAACCTTCCAGTGAGTATACATCATTCACATTTTTACTACATTTGTTTTTGGAAGATAATTTATTCCAGATAATAAATCCACATTACTGGTGACATCAGATCACTGTCATGCCAGGGTAATTACCAACAGTTTCCTTGTATGAAATATTGGAAACTGGGGGTCTCTGATAAATAATAAGTTACTAATGACTGTGCATTGTTGCTTTATAATTTTCCTTACCATAAATGGTCATTGGCAGAATTTGTTTAGTCCTCTCACATGTTTTTATTGCTTCTACTTATTATTGTCATTACCTACAGTAATAATACAAACTCTTGAGTTACCTGAGCTATGAATCCTCCATCAATCACTCCTCCAATGCACGCAGTCACTTGACAGAGAAGTACAAGGCAGCTGCCTTGCAGGCAGTCCTCTCTGAGGGGACAGTCCTAGCTGGAGGCCCATCTCTGAGCACCGTTTTTCTCCATGGTGCCTTTCCTAAATCCATGTAGCAGAGTCTACAGAGGTGGAGGAGCTTCGATGCTGAGTCACAAGTGTGCGAGATGCTGATGCCACGGTGTGGGATGTGAACAGAACATCAGCTCTCATGAGTTTTACTCAGAAAGCATGGCATTTATGGGATGCGTGTTGAGGTGGAGAGAAAGAACACAGCTGTGGAAGGGATGCAGTTAAAAGTGTCACCTGAAAAAGTCTCTAGACTTCTGCAGGTGAGCAGAGTGAACCATCTGTGGCTGGTTCAAGGATTGTGAATGAATCTTTTTAGGATTAGGCAGCTGAGCTGCTAGTTACACAAATTACATGGAAGGCAGAAGAAGAAACAGGAGTGTTGACCTTTGCTCTGCCTAGCTAAAGCATGCTTTCATGCCATCAGGCAGCACAGGCTGAGGAAACCAAACCCTTCAACTCTGGCCTCAAAGGGAAGGGCACCTGCAATACTGCTGGTTATGAGTTAAAATCTGTGCTAGGTATTACACAAATGCGGATCTAGATATTGGAGACTCACTAAAGATACCATGAGGTGGTGATTCATTCCACCCATCTCAGGACAAGGTGATTTATGTGCTTGCGGGGGGGGGAGATGAGAAGGGTTCTCCCTTTCTGGTGACTGCCAGAGGTGCTTAGATGATGCACATAAGCTTAATCTAGATGTTTAGCTCTTAGTTGGATATAGACATTGGGAACTGAAGAGCTTGTAAACTAAAGATTCTTATCTTTTGATATGATGTACATGAAGCAGAGCTGGTTTTAGTTTTTCAGTTCTGCCTGAAAATGACTTACCAGCTATCTCTAATACAAGGAACACATAGGATGACTCAGCCTCATAGGGGCGATGAAAAAATATTTTTTCAGTCTTCATCCTAATGCACTTGTGCAACAGTGGGTGTATACTCATTTCCAAACTTCCCTTTCTATAGTAATTAAAAAACAAGATTTCTTATTTGAGGTAAAATTACCTTAAAAAACCTTAACTGTATAATAGGACACCTTTGCAGTGGTTACTGCTTTTAGCTGCAAGAAAAGATGACTTTATTTCCTAGAATTTGTATCTATCAGCTCAGTAGTATTTGGCAATGTAGCTTTGACTCTGCTTTCTCCCTCCTGCTCTTCTAGATTATTAGTAGCACAGAAGAACTACAGTACTATTTGAAATTCATTGTAATATATCCAGATATTGATATCAATATATCAATGATTTTAAAAAAGCCTCACATTCTCAGAAAATATATTTGGCACAGTATATCACCATATTGCCCAATATCCTTGAAAGTTTGAAATATTTTCTGAATGTAAAACTGTGAAACCCTACTAATTTACTAAGCATTGAAATCTGTTGTGAAAGCTGTCAGCCTGAAATTTAAGCAATTTCATAATTGGTTTAAGTACTTTTAAGTAGTGAATTTTAGTATTTATTAACTGAAGTGCACCATGTGGCTATCTGAGGAGAGCATATCTAGTTTGTTTATGAAGTTTGTTGAATCATCCTAATGCATAGGTGCAGCAGATACTGTGGTAAATCATATGCAAATAGCTTTGAAATGCTACTGTAATTTATACTCATGGAATGATGCTCCCGTGAAGCAATTTTAACGTATTTTAGATATGCTCACAGATTTAGCACTGTCAGTATCCTAAGTATTTCAGATTCTCATAATTCATGTAGGGAAGAAATATCAGACAAAAAAACCAGTTAGGATTTTCTGTCGGGCCTGGACCTTTTATTAGTGAGTTTTCTCTGCAGTTTTTTTTGCTGTTCTCCAATTTCTTCTTCTTGCCTGAGGCTTTAAATTATCTGTCTAATCATTTCTATTGCATCTTCATTGCTCAGCTCTGACTTCTATTATCCAAGTATACATAAGGTGTGTTTTGCTGTTGTGACAGTTCTGGGTTGATTGCTGCATCATCCGATTAAAAAAACAATCTGCTGTGGTTGAGCTGATGGCAAAAGTACAAGGAAAGTGTCTACATGCTGAATGATAAGCCAAAGCTTCTCTATGCCTGGGCTTATATGTGTCCATAATTAAGGAATCTTTTATTACAACAACAATCCCTCTCTCATGTAGGGCTAATTGCAGTTATAATTCATAAACATAACATTTAGGCAAGAATTACTCAGCAGATGGTTTGTGTAGCAAGACATATCTTTATATCTTCTGGGATGTAGATCAAACTACTCGTGAGAAAAGAAAAGAGGTGTGTGTTCCAGAGGAAACAATCTAAGGAGGGGATTAGAAAATGATAAGGTGAGACTTTACTAAAGAATTAGTCAGAAATGAGTCTCATACTATGATGATTTATAGAATGTAAATTATTTTTCTGTCAGTTCTTCCTTGTATCATATATTTAGTGTGATCCAAAACTAATATCCTCATGCATGATATGATTAATTTAAATTATTATTAATTAGTTTTGCAGCATCTTTTGCAATTCTCAGAATGTATCATAAAATTAATGGGAAAAAATCCAGAGCGGAAGAGTCATTTAATTTTATGCAGTGTATTCAGTTTGAAGGTAGAAACTGTGATCAAGGAGGCCAATGTTCCTGCTTATGGACAGACAGCAGTCCCTAAAACTGTGTTTGTGCATCTGCCTGATACCAATCCAATGTCAGTAACAGACCTACGTATGACTTAGGATTCTCCTGAGGTATCTGTGACATCTGATAATACCATACCTAAGGCAGTAATAACTAAGGACCAAATTCAAGTCGTGACAGTCTATCCTAAAAATAAGTAGGGTCAAATACTGTGGTCAAATTCACCCAAACACAATACTTTGTAACAAACTGTCAGCTTTGACAATGTATGTGTGTGTGTGTGTATATATATATATACACACATTGCTCTTCCCTTAAATAACGTCTATGCAGACATGGGAATGGGCAAGATTATAGGCCTGGATCAAGAAATTTAGGCCAGCAACCAAGGAATTAAGCAGAAACAGTTGCTCCTGGATACCATTTGGTATCCACAGCTGCATGTCATACGATGCAGTCAAGAAAATGACTGGTTTTAGAGCAAAGAGACAGGACTAAAACTAATAATCAGTTTTCACATTATTAGTAATAATTATCGGGTAGCTCTGCAATATAATAACCTCCTAATTAACTGTGGGTGGATTGATTTGGTGTTGTACAATAACTCTCCATCCTGAGATACCTTCAGGATTATTATATCACCCATTCTTGGAACACAGAATACAGTGTTCACATCTGGCTGCTGTTCACTGTACTTCTTGTCTGCCTTGTCTCTGTGGAAACATGTTTACAAATTCTTCAAAAGTCAATGTACTCCACTGCTCTTAAAGCCAATATTTTGAATGATCTGTGTCTTTTATTTGGTTTGCACAAACTGTCTTCTCTTGTTGCCAATATCACCTTGGATAATAGAGACTTGGCTCTATTGTCAGTTGGGGTAAAGTGTCCTTGTTTTTCCATTCTTTTCCACTTGGTTCATATCTGCATATCCTTTGCATCCAAAGATGCTTAATGGCACAAAACCAGACTAATGAAATGGAGCTTCAGGTGTGAAGCATTTGTCTTTTCTGACTTTTGATATGTATCATGCAGGGCTTATTTTTCCTGATACCAAGTGTGAGGACACCTTAAGGCCTGGCAGAGTCAGGCAAAGGTACCACAATTATATTAGCCTTTCTTCATGTCCTTTATGTATCTGTAGCTGACCCTTCATGTATCTGTATCTGATCCTTCACAATGGGCTTCACCTGCAACTATACACTATGAAAATGAGGATCTCATGATACAGAAAATGTCCTGTAAAGGTGAATACACGTTCAGCCTTTAAATTTAGAGCACTTTCCTTCACTGGCAGGGCAAGTAAGGATAAGCTTTGCCATTCTCCATCCTCCACATCCTACCTTTCCTCTGTGAGAACTATGGATGTTTTCCATGTGAGTCAATGGATGACCATTCTTGACTAGATGTTGAGGGATGCATCCTTTCCTGTTGATTTCAGTTAAGAGTGTTATCCTGTTATTTTATGGCAAGCACAGTATCGTGGCACTGCTCCTTTCATGCTATGGTCTTCACCATAGTTGAACTCCCAGGAGTATGTTAGGCAGTGTGACTAATAAGAGTCAAATGTTTTTTGTTCTTCCAGCCTCTCCCTAGAGGGAGGAGAATGGGCAGTAAAATACTTTGTTTTACTTGGATATCTTTTAACTTTCATGCTATATACCAAAATGAGAAGGGTAAGGAATACTTCAAAGAAATTGCTATGATGTAGTTACAGCTGAAATGAGGTGTGATGTGTTGTATACCACAAAGCCAAGAGAAAAAACTCAAATTCCCTGGCTATTTGTTCTGATAGTTTCTTAACTCTTAATTTTTGGGACTATGAACAATGCATGTGAGGTAGAGAAGCCCAAGGAATGCAGTGGGGATGGAATATACTGTACCAACATAAGTTAATAAATAAATAACTCATTTCTGTGCAGGTCAGTCTGAGAAGTAAAAAGAGATGAAATATAGCTAACTGATGAGATGTGAGGCCTTAAGACTTTTTTTTTTTCTTTTACATTAGTCTACAGAAGGTGGCTGTGCAAAACCATGTCCCAAGGCTTTGAGATTACTAAATTTCCACAGGAGAATAAGATAAGACATAACTGCTGTGTTCTGTGCCTACTGTGTACACCTTGAATAAGGCCTGGATAATGTTTACTCTGCTTTTGCTGTTCTGCTCTAAAGCAGAAGAAAATCCTGTAGGTGTGAGGGGTTTTTCCATAACTAGGAATGCAATGGTGCCCTCTTGTGTGAAAGTGATATTTTAACAGCAATTGAGACCATCAGCCAATCCTAAAATTAAAATACTACCTGTGACAGTGCTCACAATATACAGGTAATGGTTTTGAAAAAGAGTTTAAACAAACTAGGAGTCTAGCCATGATCTAGCAGATCTGATTATTTATAAACACTATTAGTATAGGTGTGCTCTGCTAGCCTTAACTGCTAGCAGTGTGATTCCTTCCTCTTGTGGGTTAACACTTCCCTAAGCCAGGAACTGTATTATCAAATCCCATCTGTAATGTCGTTCTTTCCAATCCCCCCTGCATTGCTAGTGAAGCCAACTAGCCATGGTGGCCATGTGAAAGTCTTAGGTAAAGTACTGGCAACTTTCCTACTGAGCTGGAGCTTCACCTTTAGTGCTTCCGCTCCCCCAGATATCCTGTGCATAATGAGATTTCTCCGTCTTTGTCTTTGCATTTGCAGGTGGCATTTTTAACAGTTTCTGCCATGATGCTCCTGCATCTTTATCTTCTATAGTACTGAAAAGCATGAAGATCTCAACAGTGATGAAATGTGTCCAAGGAAGCCCATGCTCTCTTCATTTAAACATTAAAGGAACTCTGAGTCTGGATGGTAGGAAGCAGATTTGCTACTGAATCATTTCTGTTTACTTTTTGTTTATAGCTTTTCAGCCAAATTTTGTTCCATATTGCAATATTTGTGTCCAAGCTGTTTTCATGTAATTATAGCAGAAAGATATTTTTTGTGAAACCATTTTACTACAATCCAGGATAAAGCCATAGCCTTTAGGGAGTGAGAACAGAGACAATGAATTCAAGACAACTGAATTTTTACTTTCAACATAATACACTTCACTTGTCCTTTACCAGTGCCCCAAGCATTCTGCTGCCCTTTTCTTTCTTGCTCTGACACGCCTGCATGCCCACACACACACTAATTCTGTCTGCCCTGGTAACTCAGACATGAGTGACTGCCCCAACAGAAGGAGAAACAGTTTATGCGTCTGAAGTTACAATTCTGCAATAAAATAAAATGAAAGCACTCAAACGTTTGGGGCATAGTCTATTTTTATTAACACCCTGCCATTTATGTGCTTGGTGTGTTACCATTTAGAAGTTTCCTGGTGTGCTTCACTCAGTGTTAAGAGGTTTAACTTTTTAAAAATCTGCATAAGAATTTGCATAATTAAGGCTTTAATTTACAGCTATCTGTACTAAATCCTTGTTCCTACCCACATGTGTATGTTATATATAATGCCTCCTTTTAAACAGAGATAAAATACATGTGCCTTTAACTTACAATAAAAGCTTACAAGATGTTGTATTCTAATTTATTTTTTGTTCTTCCTGAAGATGATAAAACTATATTATTAAAATCTATTCCTAACTCATTTCAGAAAATATCCGTGGGCTGGAAATATGTTCTCTTTCACTGGACACACAGCAATCTCAGTGCACAATTGTGAGATTTGCTAGGAAAAAAAGCAAGATGATTAATGGAAAGAAGGTAGACTTATTTTTTTGGGGTTGTTCTTCATTAAAATGTTTATAAGCCTTTGTAAAAAAAAAAAATGTATCTTTCTTATTTTGTTCTCATTTTGACTTTGTGGAAAACTGCAATGAAACGTATGCTTCAACATTGTCAAATGAAACTCCATAACAAAATGTCCTTTTATGACCTATAAATTAAGTTCTCCACCATTTTCATGTTTCTACCACTTACCTTTTTGCAAGACAAGCTGCCTCTGCGAAGCCTAATTTTCATATCAATCGCACAAGCTTTCTTTTTGTGCCCACCAAATTGTGGGGAAGCTTTTGTAACTCCAGTTGCTAGGAGGCACAATGCCACAGGGATTTTGAGTGCATACATAGGATATATCTAAGTCCAACCATGTCAATGGAATTTACACATATACAAGATAGCCAAGTGCCTAAGCACTTGTGCACATCTGTCCTAAACTCACGGTAATAATTGCACCAGCAGAGGACAATTTTTTACTAAACTAAACCTAGAAGTATTTGTTATTAAAATTTGCAACTGGGGTTGGGCGGTGGGGAGAGGGGAAGAACCATGCTTGACCAGCTCCTTAAAAGATATGAATTTTTGCTTTCAGTTACTGGTGAATAACTGTTACAAATCCCATACAAAATGTGTTATTTCATGTGCTTTGCAAACGTTATATTGATTGCACATGTGAAACGATGTTCTTCTCGCAGTTTATGCTCTGTATCATTTGATAATCAACTGTCCCTATAGGCAATGCATGGCCAGCATGAACAATTGCTAGCTTTTAGAGTAAGGTAAGTTTGTAGGCAAGACTCTACAAATATATTTGATGGAATTTTCTTTGTTTCAGTTTACTGACTGGAATGGTGACATGTCTTTTACCCTCCAAATGCCTTGTACCAAATAGGAGTATATTCAACATGAAAACCTATATGGAATTTAATAGTACTATCAGTGAGGGCATGACTTGCTGCTTTAACTGGACCTCAAGTTTTGTCTCCTAAATTACTTTCTCTCTCACAAACTATTACTGGAATTAATAAATTTGCTGAAGTTTCCATTAAATGTTTAAACAGACTTTTTTTTTTTTTTCTATTCTGCAAGTAGTTTTGCTCTTAAAAGGCCTACAAACTGTAACTTTGGGTAGTATGAAAGACCTTTTTGCGTTTGAGATTAAATAAACATTGGGTACCTGTATTTCTATGCTTTTGGGATTTTTCGATAGCTTGTAGATATTTGGATTTCTGAAACTGAAGAAGATAGCAACATTCTGGATTAGAAATAATGAAATTTGAAATCCTTTCACTAAGTGGTATCTGCTTCTCTTACATTCTTAATGCTACAATGTCTAAGACTGCTTATGCTGCTTGTAAATATAAGTAAAACTGAACAAAGAATATTGCTTGCTTAACTCTGATAACCAGCAGTTTTCATGTGTTCTGGAAGTCATGCACAAGCTTGATTTTATAAATGTTTTACACAGGTACAGGTACAGGTACAATTCAATTGCATTGAAGTCAATGTAGCACAACACCTCTATGTGACCATGAAAACGGTACCGAATTACTGTGAAGCCAAGCTGAGTCAGGAGTACTATGTTGAAGGTAGGAAAACATCTTAAAGCAGATGTTTTTCAAGAAACATCTTTTCGAAGGAAAAGAAAAAACCAACAAATGAAAAAATCCCAAATGCAAAGCCAAATTGCATTCTTGGATACACTGATCTAAATGATGGTAGTTCACGTATTCTACATTTCAATGATTTATTTTGTGCACATCAATGTCTGAGTTGCTATAAAAAAACAGAGACTGGAGTTTATATCTAAAAGTACATGGAAAACTGAACCATACTAGGCATTTGTCCTAATTTGCCTTCTTGTGATTGGTATGCGCTCTTTCTCTGCCTGCAGGTTCAGTCCTGTGTGCGCTCTGTGCATGAGATGGAGCCTCCACTTCTCTTCATAGTTAGGCCACAGGTGGTTTCAGAGATTGAGGAAAGCTTAATAAGAAAGTGTGAAGAAATGTCTTTTTACTTTCATTAGCTAGTTGTTCTATCACCTGTTCTTGTTTAGCAACTGGACAAGATAAGGTGGCATTTTTGCATGTTTTTGATGTAAAGTATGCATATGTATGTACCATATGCATATAAAAATAGATTCACCACTGTGGTCCAACCAAGATCCAATGTGTCTAGTGGAGACAAGTGCACCAAATGGTGATGCAAAAAATGAAATGAAGCCCCTTGTTTGATCCAGAGCCTGGGATTGTCCTGCCTTCCCACCTCCAGAGCCTGTAGGTGGGCAGCTCTTGCCCTTGCCCCTTGGTACAGTAGCATTCCTTGCACACCATATCAGACACGTTGTGACTGTTTCACACTTTCAAAGAAGTAAAGCCTTTCTGTACTTAAAAATCCTTTCATTTTTCTTGATAATCCTGATTCACTATTGAAGTAGATGTGTACTTTGTGAATAAAGGGGGAGGGAGAGGAAGTTTTATAAAGCCCAGCTTTAAGACACTATACAAGGGTGAATAAACAAAATAGGAAATATTCCTCTGGGGAAAAGAACCATATGGGGAAATGAGAGCAAAGTGCTGCTCTAATACTTGGTTAAGCAAGAAGGGGTGAAAACAGTAGGCATCATATTATGAGCTGATTTAGCATTCTGAAATGCGATTTAAGTTTTGGAGATACAAATATTAGCTGTTAGCTCTGAAAGCGTCACCTGGCCTCTGTTTAGCTCCCAGGGCGCTTATCAGAATTAGGGTGTTTCTTTGTAAGCCTAGAGCAGAGTCAGAATAGCAAAAATACACAGTTGTTTATAACTGGGGAATAAGCCTCGTAAACAACAGGACATCTTTCAAGGAAAGAATAACTGAAATTATTATTACTTAATTATTGTTGGGTACTAGGTAAAGCAGTGCTGTGTTGTATCCTAGACTGTCACCTTAAACTGCTGATGAGATTTTTCTGGTAGTAACTCCACATTATTGAGATAGCTCCTAAGGCAAGTTGTGATATAATGTCTGTGTGTGCTAAGGGTACTTTTCTTTTTTGGTGTTTATCTATAAATGTATATCTGCCTTTTAAAAGGAGATAGGTTTCCTTTTGGGAAGCTGTTGGATAATTTGGCATTTTATTTACACAGCAGCACTGAAGAAAACTCTGGTTTCTATTTCGCAGATTGCAGAAACAGTGACGTAGGAAAATATATTCCAGCTTGTTCGGGTGAGCTCATTGTCTATACAACTTAAAGCTGTGATATTTCTGGTGACCTATATAATGATATGTTTTCATAGCTGAATAAGCAGGGGAAAAAAATGATTATTTACAACTACCACTACTTGTAACATGTAGTTGATAGGTAATGTCCTGGAAAATATGTTTCTTTATATTGACCTGGAAACGCTAGATAGCAGATAAAGATATTGACAACCTATTTAATACTTAAACTTTTGGAAATAGGCTTGTGTCCTTTTCATGCACTTTGGATGGCTGGTTTTAATTTTGTCTATAGACAGACCTCATAAATATATTGAAATTAATTTGCCAAACAGCTTTCCGGATTTTGGCATATCCATGAACATAAAAAAATAAAGCACCCCCCCACATTGTATTTGTCTAAGATGGTTGCATGTATTCTCTATATAATGAAATTGGAACCTTAGGATAAACAGCTTTTGTAGTAGTATCCATGTATATATTTCGAGTTTTTGTACACAAACTACATTTCAAGTACTAAGGTAGAATTTGTAGGTATCCTGGCCTCTCAGCTTGGCCAGTGCTAATTTAAAACTGAATAATACTGAAGTTTATCCTCATAAACTAAGAATATCTCTAGGAATATCAGGATATAAAAGGAATTAACTCAAACATCCTAGGTAAGAATCTACAGATGTTGAATTTCATCTCCATCAAGTTATAAAAAATATTCTGTGCCTTTTATAAAAAAAAAACCAAACCAAAACACCAAAATCAGAATTAATAAATAAAGAAAGAGATGTGATAATTTCATACTTGAATTTTCTTTTTCAGCTGGAAAGTTTGAATATAATGTAGACAGGGCAAGGAAAATTATATCAGTGAATGTATCCAACTTTCTTCGAGATCAAGATTATTATGTTCGCCTGTGCCACAAATGGTTTACCTGTGAGGATGTAGGGGCATTTGCTGTGGTGAGTTAAAGCTGAAAGCAGCTTGTTGAACAGGTGGGGGGTGACTGGAAGAGGGCTAATGTCACCCCTGTCTACAAGAAGGGTTCCAGGGAGGACCCAGATAATTGTAGACCTATTAGCCTCATGTCAATCCCTGGGAAGATGATGGAGCAAATCCTCCTGGGGACTATCACAAGTAAACTGAAGAATGTGATTGCAAAAAACCAACACGGATTCACCAGGGGCAGATTGTGCTTGAAAATCCTGATTGCTATCTATGACAAAATAACCCACGTGGTTGCTGCGGGGCGAGTGGTGGACATTGTCTACCTGGACTTCTCCAAGGCTTTTCACATGGTCCCCCACAGCCTCCTCCTTAAAAATGACACATAGCGACATAGACAAGCGGTCTGTGCAGTGGGTGGTAAACTAGCTGACGGGCCATACCCAGAGGGTGGCAGTAAATAGTTTATTCTCATCTGGCAACCACTCACAAGTGGGGTCCCCCAGGGATCAATATTGGGCCCAGTGCTGTTTAATATCTTCATAAGTGATTTGGATATTGAGATCAAGAGCACCCTGGTGAAGTTTGCAGATAACACCAAAATGAGAAGGGGTAGTTGACACACTGGAAGGGAGAGCCACCCTCCAAGAAGACCGGGACAAGCTGGAGGAGTGGGCTAGCAGGAACCTTATTAAGGCAAGTGTAAGGTCTTGCACCTGGGAATACATAACCCAGGAATGCAGCTCAGACTGGGAGTCACCTGAATGAAGAGCAGCCTGGGGCTCTTGGCAGATAACAAGCTCAACAGGAGTGAGCAGTGCACTGCAGCAGCAAAGAAAGCCAACAGGATGCTGGGTTGCATCAACAAGGGCATCACCAGCAGAGATAAAGGAGTCATCATTCCACTCTACTCAGCGCTAGTCAGACCACAGCTTGAGTACTGCGTTCAGTTTTGGTCTCCGCTATACAAAAAAGATGTGGACAGGCTGGAAAGTGTCCAGAGAAGGGCCACAAGGATGATCAAAGGACTAGAAGACCTTCCGTATGAAGAAAGGCTGAGAAAACTGGGTTTGTTCAGCCTTGAGAAGAGAACGCTTAGGGGAGACTTTATCACCCTATACCAGTACATAAAGGGTGGCTACCAAGAAGATGGAAACTCCCTTTTTACAAGAAAAAAATAAGAAAAAACAAGGGGTAATGGGTACAAGGGAGATTCCAATTGGACTCCAGAAGAATTTTCACTATGAGAACAATTAGACATTGGAATAATCTTCCAAGGGAAGTGGTGGGTTCCCCTACATTGGACAGTTTTAAAATTCATCCTGACAGGGTGCTGGGCTATCTCATTTAAACTGTATTATTTTTACCTTGAAAGGCTGTACTAGATGATCCTTGACGTCCCTTCCAACCTGGTATTCTATGATTCTATGACTTGTATATGGAACTGCTCACTGAGGTCACTGTTGTAGGAAATGCTCTTCTATGTCTTTATTTAGCTTTATAAAAAGTAATTTATTGTCCTGGATTCATGATCACCTTTTTCATTTCAGATAAAAGGGAAGGAATCTTTAAAATCAGTTTCTCTGAAATATTCTCAGCTACTGCCTTGTCTTTGCATTGAGGTAATACAGTCTGGAATTTGGTATATACTCGTGTTTCTCATTAAAGAAATTTTATGTAGGATTTCTGTTAAGAAATAAGGAAAAATCTCTAGAAAAAGGCCCTACACCTAACTTTTTCACTAAGGCCTGTCTGACCTTATGATTATGTAAATATAGAAGAGATTTTTTTAGGAAGCAGTAATTAAAATATGGAGATAAGAAGAAAATGGAGTGCAATTTATCTGATTTTATAGAAAAGATTGTGTAAGTTTAATTTCTTTTTTAATAAAAATTAAAAGACAGAAAATTTATTCTGACTGAATTTCAGCACATCATTTGATACAGTATTGCATGAGAAACTCAAAGAGGATTTGAGGAAGCTGGAGGTGTGAACAAGATTTGTATGGTAGATAATACCTAGCTGGAGGGCTAACTCAACTACTCCTACTGAATGGGGCTGTGCTAGTAGGAAGGTTCTTTAAGGACCACAGTTACAGCAGTTCTTATAAATGTTTTTGTCAATGACATGGGCACAAAAGGTGGTAACATGTTATGATGAGCTTTGCTGATAATATAGTTGAGAGGTGTAATCCAAACGGAAGAGGGTCAGGATAATTGGAAGAGACTAGAATCTTCATACAAGAAATAACTGAAGGAGGATGAAGTGCAAGTTCGTGCACTTGCTCTAATAAAAAGAATTCTTGCCGTAAGATGCGTGTCCTCATTTAGAAATACCAGTGGAGGAAAAAAGATCTGGGTGTAATAGTTCATTGCAGGATGATTAAACTAACATGCTTACATGATGTAAACATGAACAAAGGTGTGGTAGGTCAGATAATTCCAATCTAACAGGAAAGTATGGGCAAGGCCTTCTTTGAAATATGGTAGGCAATTCTTGTATCCATATTCAAGAAAGATTAATTCAAATGGAAGATGTACATTAAAAATCTAGAATGGTGGGAGAATGGAGAGACTATCTTATAAAGGAGATTCACAGAACTTGCTTTCATTAGCCTTATAAAACACATGCAAAGAGAAAATATGTTTGTTGTCTAAATATACATCAGAAGGGTCACTTACAGGGACAAAGAACAGATTTTATAAAGTTAAAGCCATTCTTGCCACAAGAATGAAGGGGGATAAACTTAATTCCATTCAGGATAGCTACAGAATTTTTTTCTGATAATTTGAGAAGTGAGATTTTTGGAATATGTTTCATGAAAAGGAATAAAAAGATACCAAAGCAATTTAAAATAGTCTTGGTAAGATATAAAAATACTATATGACCTAGTTTCTCAGTCAATTTTGGAGTAGGATTTGCCATGTGGATTCAGATACCTAAGTGGACATGTCCAGATGTTGGTATCTACATTTTAATTAGATGTCCAAACTCTTCTAGTCAATGGAGATCTAGTTAATGCAGTCAGTTACTCAACTGACTGAATGTAGATGGCTACTTTGGGATCTGCTGGATAGAACTGTAGACTCCACTGACTGCATTTGCTAGATCTTCATACTGCTACTGTAATAGTAACTTGAGCACTTTAGTCACACTCAGCTATGTACACTGTAGGCACATAGAATCATATACCTTAATATACAAGTTGAACTGCAAGGTCTCTTCCAAGCCTGTTTTTGTTTTTTTTTTTATTCCATTTGGAAAGGTATGAAGTCACTGGAAAGATATCATCCCTCCCAGCATACACACAGAGAATTCCACAATACGATTGTTACTGCGAGTAACATATATTTGCACATGGATCTCAATAATTAAGAGTACAGTAACAGCCATGCACATGCACATGTACTTGTAGATTGGGTTATTAGTCCTCAAATTTTAAGGATACATCCTTCACCATAACAAAGGCCAGGAGATTTGATATTATGATTCTTTAATGTCTTTTGCTACCCTTAGAAAGTAATGACACTGTAAGAAACTTAATGAAAATCAAACTGGGAGACCTTCTAAATTAAATTGGACTAAATATATGACTCAGAAATAGTAGGAAGATAGTGCTAGAAGGGATCACCAGCTCCAATTCCCCTAAGGATGAACAATAAAATAGATATCTAGTGCAAAACATAGTTTTAAAAAAAAATACTTCAAAAACTTTCTAATAATCATAGCATCTTTACCTTTGGCAGAAAGGTTTTATGTCACATTCTGTCTTCTGAAATGTTGGAAAATGCTGTATCTGAAAATCTCTAGCTAATGGCCACTTTTTGGGTTTCAGGGTTGGCTGGCAATTCCAGATGCAAGGAGGATACAACTTTGCCCCTTTGAAAATGGCAAGTATTGTGTGATTACTCTTTATATGAGTGATTTTCATCAGTGCCAGTAGTATGTCACAATTTGAAATTCATTTAACGTGAAAACCATACATTGCAAAACTTCAAGGAAATAGTCATATTGGTTTGTTATACTGTGGGCAGACAAAATAACTTACTTTCACAACAAACTGTTCACCAAGGTTATACCAATATAAACACTAAGTAACCTTCCAGTCATTTCCCACATTTTCTTAAGTCACACACAAACTGATCTGAAGGAAGAAAAGCCACTAAGGTCAGCTTTGAAATGCTGCTGTGAGAGGAGGGCTTCAAGGAGAGATTTGAAGAAGGTGTCCAACACCCAACTTAAAGGAGGGAACAGGGAGTTGAAAAAGAAGACAGTTAACTGCATGTGGGAGCTCACATACTTAATAGGAAATTATTCACACACAGTGTTCCAGCAAAGTCCGTTTGGACTTTTTTTCCTAACACCTGTTTGATGGAACGTGCAAAGTACATTGGTTGTTTTTTTTTCTTTTCTCATTTATGCTTGATGTAATGAAATTTGGATAATATAATTAGTTCTGTGGTAGGAGGTAATTAACAGTTGTGTATAAGAAAGAAGCTCCTCTGTGTAATGACTCTTTTGGGTTAATGTACCTAAGACAAGAAAAAAAGGAGAAAAGAATTTCTATTGGTTACTAAACAATGTCATTATATGAGGCTGAAGATGAATAAGCATCTTTATTATGATTTAAGTAAGTAGATGCCACAGAGGAGTGAAACAGAAGGAAACTCAGGTAATAAATAAAGTCAATGAGCAAGGCCTGGAAACAAACCTGAAAAGTCTTAATTGTGGTACTATTCCCTTAACTATTAGGATTACACTTCCAATATATCTACATTATTACTGATTCCTGTAACATTCAAAATGTAGCTGTGAAAACTGTCAGAACTCTTGTGACCCAGGATGTTGCAGTCAGGTTAAATATTCTCTAAACATTAGCTTTATAGTCCCTGTCCATTTATTAAAAACAACATTTTAAAAAAGTATCAAATTTTCCAGCAGGTTTGTTTTTTTTTTTTTTAAATAGAATAAAAATTTCCACTTCATAGAAAGTTTCGGTATTTTGATGTATATGCAATGGGACACAAAGTTAAGATAGCAAGAGACTTGGCAGAATTAAAGGGTCTGGAAGGTTTTTATCAGAAAATATCAAAAGGTTTTATTTCAAGACATTTCTGAGAGAAGCAATACCAAAAGGAATTGTTGCTACTTAATGGGAGTTGAATTGGACACCTGAGGTTTCCACTTGTTGATGTAGACTGTGCTTCTGCACTTCGCTACATTTTCTAGTCATGGTATTGTTTGTTCACTCATCTTGAACATCCAGCTGGCCATGTTTTCAAGTTTTTGCTCCATTAATAGTTGCAGAAATATATTTTCCTCCTACTTCTGACTATTAGGCAAATGTAGAACTTTCCAAATTACTTCTTGAAGTATGAACTGAAACATCAGTTTTTATTTCATGCTGGAAATTCTCTAAGCCATATGCAGCTAAATGGAAAAGAAAGTCAGTACAATGGGACTAATTTGACCAATCAAATAAATAGGACAGCTTTTATTTTATAATAGTGCCCATTTAAGGTAACTCAAATATATGTTGACTAGCACTGAAATTACAGTGTGCCCAGCATACACAGAAAGAATTATATAAATGCTGTACAAAAATTATTTATTGCCAGTATTATTTAATGCAAATTACTTGAACAGCTTTATTTACTATTGGAGTTCTTGCTCTTCAGTTAAAGGCTTGGATTTATCTTCTTATGTATATGTTGTGTGCATGTAAGTCCTACACAAGACACAGAGTCTGAGTCCCCAGTCCCATGACTTCTAGTCACTAATGTATGAATTTATTCCAATTTACTATACACAGTTAACTGAAGGTCTTTGATTAGGAATTTTCTTGCATTGCAATCACTCTGTGATTGACGGGCACAGAATGCACTTCCAGTGTAGCCTACTTAAGAGCCGAAGAGGTGTCATTCCCTGGTGATGCCTATCTATCCCTGTAATGGAGACTGGTAAGACAAAGCTCTCAGGCTGAGTAACTCTGGTAAATACCAGCACTTTGGTGGGGTGAATTTAAGTTTCACACAGTTACAATGTGAAATACGGCAGTTCTGATTGGTGAAAATGACAAAGAAATGGAAAAGCAATTTTTTGGGGTTTAAGCACATGTATAGGTACCAGATTTATCTACAATTTTTATTCATTTTTAGTCATCTTGAATAATGTTTCCACTCTATGTGCACAGATACGAAGGTGCTATGGGATAATATTGTTTACAATCCAGCGACACAAACCCTAGCTTGGGAGCCAGCCTGTCCTGTGCTTGTCACGGTTAACCTATGCAGGTTAATGAAGTCTAACGACTACTGTGAAGACATACAAAACTCTTCAAAAAATTCTTCTGAGAAAGTAAGAGCTATGCCGATTTAATTAAATTGTGAGATTGAAAGCTGTGACCAAAGGCATAATGTGAAGAGCTAGACTTTTGAATGACAGCAGTTACAAATTCCTTTCTTCTCTGATACTTAAAACTATTCACAATCACAGTTTGTTCTTGTCCACTAACTACATGATTTATTCGAAGAGCTCATATTGACTGACCCAATATTAAGAAATAAAAAGTGGAGATGACTGTGAAGCTAGGAATCTTTCCTAAACTCTTTGGTGTAAATAGGGTCTGCTTTTCATTTATAGTAAAAGCATGATTCATCCGCCCTGACTTTGCTTTCTAAAAGATAGATGTTCAAGTCCTTGCTATTCCTCTCAGATTCCCTTTAAAGTAAGTAAATGAAACAGACATACTAAGAGGATAACACTTATCTGAAGATAGGAATATAAGAAACTTCAGAAGGATTTATCTGTGAAGGTACCTCTCTTCACTGACTATGACAAGAGTCTGTTGTGGTTAGATCACATTTAAATATTCAACATTTAGACATCTAAAATGTGAGATGAAACAATTTTTTTTTTTTTTTTTTCTGGAGACATAATGGTACTGTGGTAGGGCATGGTTGTTTTATACTCTATTCAGATGTCTTTGAAGTGCCTTCCTCAAACTGGTCCAATGTCTTGCAGTTGTGGTGTTGAAATATCAGGTTCCTCAGTTCTTCCAGCATTTATGTTCTAAAGTTGAAAAGAGTTTTCAACACGTATACCTTGAACTGCTTAATACTTCAGTCTGAAGTCTTGTGATGCTGAATGCACTGGATTTATGAAGTTGGTTAGAAATGTAGCTTTCATCTTGAAAAGTAGATTTCAGGCATTTCTGATTGTGGAGAGAAGTCAGTAACGTTGAGGTAACAGCCAAAAATGCAAATAAAATAAAATATAAATTCTTAATTTTTTAGACTTTATGAGTATTATAATTACTGGGTGCGTGGCTGGGCTGACTCAAGACTGTTGAATGCTTTTTTGATTAGGAAGTCTTGGCCAACTGTTTACTGATTGTTCAGATTCACCATTTTACTAGTTTCAACAAAGTTTTGATCTTGCAAAAGCAAAGATATTTATTTTTATAAATGTGAGTAGTCCCTGTGGGATTCATCATCTGCTGGCAACGAGCACAGCTCATTTCTTACAGGAAAGAAAAATTTAAAAAAATAAAAGAAAAGAAGCCTAAATTGAGGTTTGGCTGGTAATAGGCATATCTATTACCCAGAACACAATCCAAGATTAGTTTATTACAGATGATGACTGTTTCCCTGTAGTCATTAATATTCATGGACAAGATGAATTTTCCATTTTTTTTCTAATTCATTCTAAAGGGTTTGATACTCAGTTTGGTCCACTTCTTGTACTGTAACCCTGAAGAACTTCTCTATCGTGTGCTGGAGACTACTGCAGAGATTGCTCATATAGTGCCAGCTCCCGCAGTAAATTCACACAAGGCTGCACACTCTAGTGCCACGCACATGTGCCAATTCAGGCCCTAAAGCTACATAAATCTGCTCTCTAATTAGGGTGGGGCTTTCTCTGCCAATGGCAACGCTGTGTCTATATATGAGTGGACCCTTATAGAACTATCTTCTGTGACACTATTGTAGACATATCTGAGGACATTCACTACAATCTCCTAAAAAATGTTACCAAAAGAGATGTTACTTTGGTCATGATGTGTGTGTCGTGTGTAAGGTCCATTGTGCTCAGTCACTTGAGCAGCAGTGTTTATTTAAGTAAGATCACTTACATGGCTCACTTAAGCGGGTATCTAAAATTCAATCTATATTTAAGTCTTTTCTGGAATAGGGATATGGAAAATTGAGAAATTTCGGATCTGAAGGTGGAACAACACTTTTGGGTGTATGTTTAAATGTTCTGCTGAGTTGTTGATGAATGGTAAATAGGGACTGAAACAAGACAACTGTGTAATCAGAATTTTGCACACAAGCCACCATAGAATCAACTACTTCAGTTCTACTGTGTCATACTGACCATAAAAAATGCTACATGTTACAGATAAAAAGAAGCAAATTATTCAGTAATCCAGAGTAGCAGTTATTTCTATTCTTACTAGTTTATGTGATTAATTTCCTGGTTTGTTTACTCTGTTCCTTTCTCAGTAATCAAACCATGAAAATTTTGGGTAATTGAATTATGAAACTGGTTAATGCTGAGTGCTCCCTTTTCAAGCAGGTTAAATATTCTCGTGTGGACACTCACCCAAGACTCTGCATGAAGGTAAAAGGATTCTTTGTAAAACACCTATTAACAGCCCTCTTTCTGTCAGCTCTAAAAAAAAAGAGTTGCTAATGTTCTTTAGGATCAATATTTTGTTTCATAGCTCTGATGAATGGCAAGTAAGAATGAAGGAAATGTGGAAGATTAGATTAAAAGGAGGAAGTGCATCAGCAATGATAGATAGGACAGAGGTCAGATTGTGCCCTCTGTTTTCTCTACTTAAGAAAAAAAGGGAAAAAGACGGTTTTAGGTAAAGACAAACTCTGAAGCATGCTCTGAACTTAACATATTAAGTTTTCCATATTAAATATTTAGTAATAAAAATGATCAATACACTGCATTTACTGGAGTAGCTTTATTTATTCTAGTTGAGAAAAGAATGCCACATAAGGTTAATATAGGCATATTATTGTTTTCTTTTAGATTGCTTTTTAGTCAGTGAAATGACAAGTTTTTGTAAAATAAGCATGTGCATAAATATCTGAAGCATTGGGGGACCTAATTTAAATCAAGTGTTGGAAGATACCATAGACCAGGAAAGCTATGAATTCACCTTCCACAACTTTCTGGAATGCACAGATCCTCTCTAGTTGAATCTGTAGCCACAGAATGAAATTGAAAAAAATCAGTTTTCCTAACAGATTTCTCTGCTTTCAGTTTACAGCAAAGCAAGGCTCTTGGGTTAAATGTCCATTTGCCCATGGAGAATTTCCAGGTAAATATATTTTTTAAATTATATAATATTGAAATATTTAAATCAGTTATTAGACATGAGCCTTCTCCAGTAAGCAAGTGAGATGTGTTCATATCACTGTAGTTCACAAATTATGGTAAAGAGATTTGTCATTTTGCTACTTCTATGTATCCTCATCAGATCAAGTGTTGATCAGTATAAAAAGGGACTTGTGGGGATCAAAATAATTACTTGCATATCATTTGATGGCACTTAACTAATTAAAAAGGCATTTATTTTAAACATAACAATTTAGAATATAATATTGTTCTGGTACATCTAAAAGTAAGTCTTTTCCCCTAATACCAGCTTGGAAAATGAGAACTGCTGCAGCTGCAGAACAAATACAAGTTTTCTTCACATCCCAAACGAAGGCACAGTTCTCAGTGCTTGTGTGTAACAAGACGCAGCTGGCCTCATGTGAATCTGTTGGGATACACCATTCAGTCCCTGTGGTTTGTATATATTATTTCCTAAACATTGTAAGACTTTTAAATGTATCTAACTGCATTCATTTATTATTCCATTTAGTGCTCTGCAGCTTGAAAGCATTAATAAACCCATGCATGTACATATTGAAACAATTACTGGAACATTTTTAAAGCATGCAGTCCTAATTCTGATCTCACACTGAAGCAAGAAATAAATAAGGATCCTGAAGTCAAATGAGTCACATCAAAGGAAGTAACTATTGAGTGGAACCTTAACATTTTTTTAACATCACTTTTGTTGTGTAGTATTTCTATTGTTTCCAGCAAATGTTAGTGTTAGTATGCCATATGCAGGTCACTGATACAGTTGACCTGGCAAATCTCACATCATGAAATGTAAGACTTGAGGCATAAATCTGTGATAATCTCGAGCCACGCTAAATCTCACAGCTGCTAAACCAAACTCAACACACAAAAAAGGTAAGTTTTCAGCCAAACTAGCTTTTGGAGCTGGCTGACTGTGTGACTACACAACAGCTTCTTCCAGCAAAGCAGGGGAGAGAAGGAAAAGACTGTAGGAGGGTAAGATTTCTGTTTCAGGCAGCTGCTAGACATGAAATGGGAACCTCATTCCTCTCTTGCAACCAAGCCTGTATCTCGTATATTTTCAGTGCAGCACTCTGGCTTGCCCTTGCCCTTCAACCCTGCCTACCAGAGTTACCTTGTTGGCCTAACCTGTAATCTATTGAGAGGTGCATCTGCAAAGTGGGTCAAAAAGCGGAACAGTGGCCATAGCATTATTTTTCAAATAGGAGAATATTTGCAGGATAGAAACCTAGTGGTCCTAGGGCCACCATACTGCAAGGTATCCTACTGGTTCAACTCCTCGGTGGTTATATGTCTACCCCTAAATGTGTGCTCCTGCTTTCTGCTCCACTGACCAGGTATGTGAGATGTCATATGAAGGATTTTGAGAAAGCTGAGAAATCCAGATAATGTGATTTATACTTATTCCTCACTGTGCACTCTGACTTCATGCTGCCGTAGGTGTGCTTTAGAAGACACAAGTATGCTGTAGCTCCTATAGCTGTCCTCTTTTTAGGATATATTCCAGCTGTAATTTTTTCTTTACCACTGTATGCAGGTACATGCTGCAACTGTGACTTTTTCAAGTACCTCTGATGCTTTCAGTGTTCAGGGTGCACATACCAGAGGGTGATAAGCAGGCAGCTATGAATAAGAGCATTTTAAACTAAAAGAGGTGTATGCTGAAAGCTGAATTTATTTTCTAATGGATCAGTTTAGGTCTTTATTACATCTCTAGTGCTGAATCTAAAAAAGCAGCTGTTAAAAGCAGAGTTTCCCAACTCAGCTTTGCTGCTCAAGCTGAGGACATGCTTAAGTGGAACATGGTAACTGCTCCTGCAGAAGATCCCAGACCTGAATAGTACTGGGGAAAGGCCTGTGAAAAAATAGCTGTCCTAATCAACACAGACCACAGAGGGTGGTGCTATCAAGAGTCTGTCCTAATGGAGCAAGAGACCTGGGGAAATGCTGCATTACTGGCAGAGATGGAGATCTGTACAGTAGAAGTGTTGTCAAACAGTATGTTCAGTTAACACTAACAGTGGCACGTCTCTTCAACTGGCTTATTTCACATGAAATCCGTGGAGTTTAGACTTTCTGGTTTTAAAAGTTCCCTGTGTGAATTCCTCAGTGAGAAAGGTAATGGTGGCGTGCCAATAAATCGCAGCCAGGTATTCAAGTGTGTATATCATGAAGTGCACTGATGCATTTAAAAATGCTCTTTTCTTCCCTCTGGTACAAAGCTGTTATGTCCTTTGCTACTATGACAGGATGGAACCCCGCAGAAATTACATACAGTTCCTGTCTCAACACCATGAGCAATATACACAAAGTTTTCATCAGGACTTAGCTCTGTGTTCCCAGAAACCAATGTTCATTCTCTACCTAGCAATCTCTGTTCAGTTGTGCTCAAAAAAGATAATTTACCCCAAATTATTTTAGAAGTTTGCCACACTAAAGAGAGTGGTGTAGGAGAGAGTAGCTATTAGTAGAGTAAGTAACATTATTTTAAGGACAAACCATAAATAAACACTGTCAGAACAGTGATTTAGGACAATTTTACCCTAAGGCTGAAATTGTTCTCTGCATACAATGTGATGGAAAATCCAGAAGAACTGCAAAGAAAGGGTTATTCCTTCAGCTCATGCACACCAGGGAAAAGAAGTGAAGATGCTCAATAGCTAATGTGGCATGAGCAGCCAAGGTGGGGAGGCTGTCCTGCCTTATGATGCTTCATAAAATGCAGGAATATTAGCCCTCTTCCTGTGCTGCCGAAATTGTGCTTGGCAAAACTACACCAGTTGCTTATGGTCACTGAGATTAGGGGATATCTCTGAAAATAAATAACCTTCCATAACGAATATATACTTTATTAATTTTCTGACACAGTAGAACATGTAGCATTATCAGCAACTGAACCAAAGAGCTGGAGAGACACAACACATTTCACTGTTCCAAGGGTACAGAGATTAATAGTTTTCATTTCTTTTTCTTTTCATTAGGGAGATTCTGTATCAATCACTGTGTCACGGGAAATGTGTGAGTCGACAATTTGCATTCAGGTATGTGTCTTGATTTTTCTGGGTACGCTGTACAAAATAAACAAATTATCAAAAAAACCCAAACCAAAACAGAAAACCAGCAGGCACTCTCGCTGCTTTTTTCTCCTAGCCAAATCTGATTACTGTGCAAATGGAGTTGACAAAGAGTATTATTTATAGCCTGATGTGCTGTCACCACCTCCTGTTGAGATGACGTTAATTAACAGAGAAGTTGCTCTCTACGATCTTACTCCTTTGTCAGAGGCAGATAAAGAGATATCATCAGAAAATTGTTAATCCTGTCTTCCTATGTTCCTTTGTAATAAAAAGTTCCAAGGTATCAAAAGATCCAAGTAAATCATAAATGAATTTTTCAAAAATTGACATTAACTGGAAAAGGTTAGGCATATAGCAAACAGCACAGTTAAGGGCACAGAATGCTAGAATTAGCACTCCTGAAAGCAGAGCTCAGCAAATTATTCCTGACATTTTTGCATACTATTTCTGTAGCTGGACTTTATTAAGACAACATTAATAGAAAATGAGCATGAAGCTGATAGGTTTATTCTTCTCTGGAGTTAATGTTCTCACTAGACACCAGGATGAGAAAGACTGACAGCTGGAGCTGTGAGGCTCCAGCAGCTGCCTTGGAAGGCACTTGTCAGCCTCACTTTCTGGTGCTAGGAAGAAAGGGACAAAATGAAAGTGAGATTGGCAAGAGCCTTCTGGGTTATGAGAGTTGTAAATCATATTTGGTGGTTAAATTGTTTTCCTGCATAAATATTTTATTTTGTAAATACGACATTATCTGTCAGAATACAGTTCTCCCCCACTGCCCCAAAATAATCTGATTCACTTCATCATTTAGAAACCTCAAATTGATTGCAACTCCCTAAATATACACTAGACCAGCAGTCTCCACATGCATTTATTTAAAAACAGATTGAAAAAATACAGCCATCCGAGTAAACTAATACAGCAATCTCATTTTGCCAGCACAAGTGTTTAGTAACAGTTCTCCTGAAAGCGGAATAAGTCTCAATTCTTTCTTTTGAAAGGGCTGGAGGACAGATGTAGATTATTCAGTTCCACTGCAGATCTGTGATATCCACTGTGGTAAGTATGAATGATGACAAAAGAAGAATTAGGTCCTGACTGTATAGATGAGAGTGTCTCAGGTGAAGTGAGGTGGGATTCACCTGACTGAATGTGGATGTCTGCACGTGAGCTAGATACGCTCAGCTTCCTTTATAGACAATGGACTCACCTGCCTCAACTACCTTTTAATCAGCTACTGCAAGGGCAACTCGTGTGGCTGTCTATTTTCTCTGCTTCCTGGGTTAATTTCCCATCCCGTGCCAAGTTCTCGTGCCACACCTATATTTACCTTGCTGTCAGTACATGAGGTAAGTAGTTAAAAACAATCCTTGTCAAGTAGGTACACAGTGCTGTCATTGTAGTGACTGCAGGACAGCCCTACTGTTAATTTCCTACCTCTGCAATGGGACAGTAGTACTTCCCTCCGCTGCAAAAGTATGGTGAGCATATTACTAGATTTGAGGTTCATCCTGATGTGCTCATGGAGTCAGAATATTCGGACATCTCCAAGCCCTGAAAGTAAGGTGTTGTAGAAGTTAGTGAGTTCAGAGTGAACTAAGGCTGGGGGGGTTCTGGCGAAGAGTGGAGGAGTGCATTGACTAGAATTAAAAAGTTTAAAAGGAGTCAAGCTGGGAGAAGGCTCAATTTGAGCCTTACAAAAAACACACCCCTCAAAGCCAACCAAACAAACAGTTCATTGTAAACATAGTGATTCCTCTGACAGATTTTGTCTGTTGTCTAAAAATACTTGTCAGTTAACCACAGCTTCAGATTTGGAAACCTGATACAAAAAGGAGGGGGCTTGAATTTGTATTCTAAATGTAGTTCCCCATGCAAGCACTTGCATAATGCTAGTTCAGGTTTCTTCTCCACTCAAAAACTCATACCAAGCCCACTCAAGTTGAATCAAATTGAATCAATTAAATAATCAGAGTGTTGTCATTCATGTAGTCAGGATGCATTTGCTTTTAACAAAAGTGAAGGGTATGACAGAAGCATGTAAAATAGTGAAAGGCTCTAGAGATGGCAGTCTGGGAATTCCCTGCTACCTTATAGTAGAAGAGAATGGGTCTGTGTATTAAATGAAAATAGTGTAACACCAAAAACTGCCTAAAGAACTTTTGGAGCACAGTATTTCAATTAAATGTGGACCTTTTTGTCACAAGTTTTTATTCTGATCAAGAATTTGTGGAAACTCAGAAAAAAATATGAGAAGCTGTGTACACGTCAAGAATATCCAAACTGTAATATGTGATCACTGTGTTTGCGTATAGGGGATATTAACCTCATGCTTCATGGATTCTGCCATGCTTTATATTTTTGGGCTAATGTGGTCTACATTAGCAAATGGATAAAATTCCATCTCTGTCAGCTGCCTGGGAGGGTTTCCCAAAACCTCCCTCTGAGGCAGGTGGTACAAGTCAGTCTCAGAGATGGGACACTAAACTAGGTAGGCCCTATTCATTGCTGTAATTTCTGTGTTGTTAAGATGACTTGTCAAGAGCCATCAAGTGCTTGTCATGTGTAAGATTTTTAATGTAACAGCCACAGCATTAATACTAAGGACTTTCATATTCTTAAATGCTTATATTCTATAACAAAAGATATTTTCTCAAGCACTAGCTTTTTAAAATCAGGAGATGATGAAAGTTTCTTAAAGATGATGTCACTGAGGGTGATAATTCTCACACTGGGATGCTATTGTGTTTGAATCTAAGATGTTAAGGTAAACAACCCACATAAAGGAGAAGGGAATATTAAACCTAAGATTTGTCCATAATTTGAGACATAATTTGGATTATACAGAATGTCAAAGTAAATGAGAAATAAGCTTATAATGGCATAGTGAAAATAGTGAAAATACTTACTGCATACATCTTTGTAAAATAGAAATTTACATTGTTAAAGATCACTGTTAAAGATACCAAGCAGGATCAGCGTGTCAAAAGCAGTCATGATATCATTGACATATATTTTGTTACTCAAAACCAAGATGCCAGTGATGACAACGTCTATTATAAAAAAAAAATCAGTGTAGCTAACCATCATGAAGGCTATTCTCTTTCCAGCTGTGAGAAGAGATTTCTGGCATGTAGAATGCATTATACTGCATTGTGTTGCATTTTTCTATCAGCAGCTGTGCTTTGGAATTAGAATGGCTTAGTCTTATTTGCTCTACACAGGATGGAAGTGGGAAATTATTTTTTTCTTTTGCATTTAATAGCATTGACTCAGAGGCAAAAATCTTTCTCTTTTTAAATTTTCTTTTTCCTTTGGCCACTTTTCTGGATTCCCTTTCATGTAGCCAAATATTTTAAGACGTTATTTCACCTATTAAAAAAGAAACCTATCTATTCTGAATGAAACAATAACCCAAATCAGTTAATGTGAGAATAAATATGTGAATCATAACGAAAATAAAATGGCAGCTTACATGTGAACTTGTTTCTTCAGGTTTTCGTGGTCAGACATACGGTGATGGAAACCCAGCAAAGACCATGATGCACAGGTATCCATCCAACATATAGTTTAAAACATCTTTGAGGGCTGATAGAGTTGTTAATCTTGAAAATGTATCACTGAACTCTCTAAAGAACAGAAGCAACATCTGAGTGAATTTTGTACTAGCCAGTAGGTATAACAAGTTCCTATCTCTCCCCTTTCTTCTCCCCACTGAAGACACCTCTTGCTCCTGTGCTCTCTCTCCTCTTGCTCTCTCTCTATTGCACCACAGTGCAGTCCGGCATCAGAGGTAGCTGCCTTGCTGCCAAAGAGAGAGGACAATGGGTGACAAAAAATCAGTGCAAGTGTAAAGGTTCTAAAGTAATGAGACAACTTTCGAGAGCCCTGGAACCATCTCAGATTTGCTGAGCATGATGTTCACATTATTAGCATCTGCCCCTTACTTTCTTCCTGACGTTTGCAGACAGACCAGTGCCTTTGTGCTTTCACTCACTAGATGTGTCTGGTCTGCTGTTCCTGTGCTTCTTTTCATTCCCACAGCCTTTTGCAAAACACTCATTCTCAATTATAAACAAATCAGAAATTAATGCAGCTCATGCATGTATGATTTGGTACATGCTGAGCACTTAAAAATGATCTTCTCCTAAGGATACCCTTTCAGAGGCAACCTAGAATAGTACGAGCAACGCAGAACTCCAGAGGAAGTAGATGCTCTGAAAAACCCTTGTTCAAAGATAGGAAAAAGATGCAGCCTTGCAGAAGTTATGCAAGTCATGTGGTTGAGAAGGGGCTACCATCTTTGCTTTGAGCCACTCTTTGGCTTTTTTACCTTGCCAGAAGATATCATTCAGAATAAAGTATCTTGGTTTGGTTTTGTTCATTTGTTCATATGGAGTGCTGTTTGGACTGTGACAGTCAAGCCCACAAGCTATAGACAAATGGTTAGATCTGTTATTTAACTACAGGTATATATGGATGCAATGAACTCTCTCACACTTCAGAGAAAAAAAAGCCAATCTTCTTTCCTCTTTTGTTTTCCCTCTAGAATGAAGAGTGTGCATTCCTTGCATTGAATTTAACAGCAGATTTTCAAGGTCCTTAGTATCTTCTCAACATCAAGTTTTATTTTGGTATAACTTGCAAATGTTGTCTAACTGGTCATCTTTTATGTTAGTAGTTTCTGCTAATTACTGTGAGATTATTCTCATGAGTGAAGAATTTAGCAAATTAAGCCTATTCTAACATGTTCAAAATAAAATGGATTATGATTCCTCATTTCCCAGTATTTCAGAACAAAAGACATCTTAGAACACTTAGAGAATCAGGTTCACATTTTCCTTCTAACTTAGTACTTTATTTACAACATGCTACAAATGAGTACTTTCATAGTACCTTGTATTTCAGGTTTTCTTATTTGTAACCTTTGCTTTTGAAGCATAAGTCAATTTTTTTAGAAATGAAGAAGGAAGTTTTCTCAGCTTTGTTATATTATCCCTCATTGTAATTTCCTTTGTTTTCTGATGCCATTCTGATGATCTTACCATAACAGACCATATTCCTTAAATATATCTAACCACTTTTCTGTGTTTGCATTTGTATTTGACTTGGAGATAACTTTTCTATTTGTCTGAGGAGGTACATGTCTTTGGTTTGATAGCTATTTAAAACTGCCGTGTGGAAGTTCCCAGCCTAGAAGGAAATAGTTTAGTGGAAAAAATTGAAGTGCTTTGTTGCTCGTTGTTGTTGTTGGGTTTTTTATTATTTTTTTATTTTATTATTATATCAGTATTTATACCCAATTGTTGAGAATAATATTACACTCTGTACTGATTATCAAACATTTGGCCTTTATTTCACTGAATGCTCCTGTCAAACATCCCTACTTCCTGTTGTGTAACAAGGAAATAAAGTCAACTAAAAGATGATTAATAGTGAATCTTGAAACCATGTGGAATTGCTCATGTGGGATCAGGAATATGGGTGGGGAATGAGGGTTTGGAACATGAAGTTCATCAGTAAAAAAAGTATTTTCCATCGGAATGTGTTTTTTTGTTTCAAGACTTTCAAAGACCAGTTTACAGGAGACAGATATGATATAAGAGATGAATCTGCTGTGATGAAACACAAGGTTTTTGAGGTGCCCTGAAGAGGACAAATGCTGCTTGGCTCTTTTGATATCAAAGCTCCATTGTGTAGCCTGCACATCTAGCAGATATATTCTTATTCCAAGCAGTGCTACAGCTCCAAAAGCAGAGGTGGCAAGGCAGCTTTCCTAAAGCACTTAATTACTTGCTTTGGCTGTGAAATAGAAGCACTGATATATTTAGACATCTGCTTTTCCTTTAATACCCTCCAGACTGCAGCCAGAAACAAGACATTCAGTCACTCAACTGAGAGAGCATCATAACATTACTCTCTTCACTTTTCTCCAGTGGAAAACTCTTTTATGTAGGAAAGGTTGATTTGCACAGTGTGCCTTTTGTTGCAGCAAAGTCTACAGATCAACTTTTTGAGTATGCCCTCAGACTGAAAAGGAACAAAAATTATACAGGTGTGGCATGATCTGAAAAACTAAGTGTAGCTAAGAACACCACCTCCAATTACAACTTCATGTGATGTCCTGCAACAACAATAGCTTGCAATGATAAGATCCTGTTTTAGCTGCACAGACACTGAACTTCTTGCAGTATATCTTGTCTTGTTGGCTGCAGTGATGGAAATACCAGAGAAAATGCGACTTGCCATGGTCCTGATTGCTTTGGTGCTGTTTGACAGGAAAGTTTGAATGGTGAACATAGAAGCTATGTCACTTTAACTGCCTGAAAATAAAGTGTTCATTCAAAGGTAGTAGTCTAGGCTCCCATGATAGCCATTGCAAAGAGACAGGTACTTCCCAAGTATGTTTCATTATGCTTGGATACTTGTTTTAGAAGGAACTTGGACAACTAAGCCTAAATGCTTACCATTGAGACATTCCTGCTTATGTCAATGTTTGCAAGTAATCCCTAATAATATTCAAATACTTTGGCTCAGGTCTGCCTGTTTGCATTTGTGTAGTAAGAAAATTGCTGGTAGCTTTTCTGATTGACTCCAAAGCTAATCTTTAAGAGTACTGTTTCTAATACACTACTACAGGTAAACGTTGTCTCTTCTGATTACAAAATTCCTGCTCCACCTGAGACCAGTTCCTTCCCCTCTCTCAGATAGTGACTGGACCACCCTATACATGTAATGCACTGGAAGAAGCTCCACTCAGGTGGTGCCTTTTCTAGAGAAGTGAGAGTTCTGTATTACTAAGATACCAGATACTACTCTCCTTTGACATTACAGCTGCAAAAATAAAGTGTTTTTTTGTTTGTTTGTTTTGTTTTTCTTTTTTCTTTTTAACAAGGCAGTTTAAACATTGGTAGGTCAATCCTGAAAGAAGAAGGTATGAGAGTCTTTCCCAACTCTAAAAGTATTCATTTCATTTTGCTGACCACTGGTATGTTTTCTTTTTCTCACTCAAACTATGCAACAGTTTTGCAATATTGACCAACGCACAAGTGAACGTGCTGTAATAACAGTCCAATGCAAAAATCCCCTATGTGATTGCCTATAGACGTGGCTAATTCTGTAGAGCCTCCATTCTTTTGTTGAAGGAAATTCCCTTCTCGCTTATTGTGGGCCCAGGCCAATCACCCTATTTCAAGACAACCCACAGTTATTTGGTTTTCATTTCATATGTACATTCTTACTACTACCAAAGAACATAAATGTTCCACTTATTCAGAGATACTAGCGTATGTCCAAATATTACTGAGATGTAGCAAACGCACTGATAGATGCTTTGTATTAATCTCTTCAAAAGACTTTCAGTTGTGTCTAGTTCATTGCACAAACCTGAAGCTAACACTTAAAGTCACCACATAAATTAAAGCAGTTTTCCTCCACTTAAGGACTTATTTTCTCTTGCTGCACCCACACGGGGTCTAGTGTGAGAAACCAGATGCAGTATTTTAGATGTCTTTATTTGTGGCAATGGATACATTTCCTTGATTGCAAGTTATAGTTGAGGGGCATGCTTGAATTGCAGCATCCTAATGAGTAGCTGTATATTCATAAAGCTGTAACAACAGCCATAGCAGATCTAGTCCACTGCTCTGCAGGCTCAGTTCCTGACCCATCTCTTTTCTGGACTTCTGATAAACTACTGCAGAGAAATAAATGGGAAGAGAAATAATGACTACTTTTGTAGGGTTTCACTCCCTGAACTACAAAGTCAGGCACATATGAGGGAGCAGAAGTGTAGCAGCTCAGCTATAGGGGAGTGGAAACAGCACTACTCCTGTTATTTCCTTAGACAGCAGATTGACTGAACTGTAACGTAACTCAGAAACCTTGTTACGTACCTGTGCTTAGCAAACAGAAGAAAATTTATGTGCTTCAATTTACTGTGAAAAGTTGCAATGAGCAAATTCCCCTTGCTGGGGAATTTTAAGCTGGCCTTAAAAAATGATGACTTTATCTTATATCTCATATCCCATGTAAGTTTTTTATTGTACACAGAAATAATCTCTCCTGGATTAAGAAAACAATTTCTCACTCTTATTCAGAAAGCCCTTTAGTTCAAACATGTAAAACTGCTGTGTTTAGTCCAGTACTGGAACAAGTCCAGTAGCAATGGTAGGAGCTATTACTCCCACCCTTCTTCTGGTTTTCTACCGCTCCAAGACATTGTCAGGTCACTGGCTCATATTTTGCAAGAACAGGTCCTTTCATGTGGCACTAAGTGCCACTTTAAAAACACTTTTAACTAAATGAGCAAGGGTCAGTTCCTGTACTGGGTTCACAAGAACTCTAGAATTTATGATTTCGTAGCAACAATCAGTGTCAAGACAGATCTCATCCACTCTCCATCTTGCATTGGACTAAAGGGCTCCTAAATATATAGCTGATACAATAAATACAGGACAGCTTATCTACCGAAAAGCAGATAATTTCTCTAGACTGCATCTTTTGACAGGTGGAATTTGTAAGATATATTTCCTGCCATTGACTACATTCTGACTAATGAAACCTAAACTATCCTCTTTTAAAACTGTGTAAGTGCCTATCTAACTTCTAAAGGTCCAATTTTCAAAATCAGCTTGGGATGGAATCATGTTCCATATTGCTGCCTCCACATGAATGCTGTAAGGTTTCGGACCTTTTCATATTGTAGCCAATATAATAAAAAAACTCATGCCTTTGAGCCAGCAACCACTATTCTCATTTTCTGGTACATGCTTAGTGGCTGAACACCCACTGCAGAGGTTTCCAAGCTTTGCTCTCATAGCTTATATGCATTCTGAAGCTGGGTTTGTGCTTGGCCAACAGCTTTTGCATAAGAGGTTCTCTGATGGTATGTGTCTGGAAGAAGAAAGGATGGAAGGCAAAAGAAGGCCCAGAGATAGGACAACTAGAAAAGAAATGGTGAAAATGTACTTTGAGCCATCTATGGGCACAGGTAGGAGAAGAACTCAACAGGAAACAGCATGTATGAAGCCTGAAGGAGGCCCATAAAGGGTGAAGGATGAAGTGGACATGAAGAAGTGGAGGCAGGGATGACTCGAGGTGAGGCAGGGGAGATGAACTAGAGGGAACAAAGAGTGTGAGGCAGGAGAGGGAAGGGGGAGGTAAAGCCAGCCAGCCCGGGTGTGATTCACGTTGCTGGCTCAGATCTACTCCTCACTCAGAACCTCCAGGTAAAATCATAACACGAGTGGAGAGTAACAAGGCATTCTGCATCCAGTGCATACATTTGCCCTACCCGTTGCTTCTCGCCTTCATCCTTGTCCCTGTCCCCGTCCCCTTCTTCATGGAGCACGTCATGGTGAGTGGAGGCAAATAGACCCAGAACCCCCTTGTATGACAGAAAGTCCTCTTCAGTATAACTATGGGCTTTTTATCTATAGGACTTCACAGTCTGTTGGGTCCCGAACAAGTCACCTCATGCCTCAGCTTCTAAGTGCAGAGCATGAGTTAGAAGGGGTGTGGAAACAACCTGTCATTTTTTTTTTTTTCTTCTTCAGTAATAACAGTCCTAACAATGGAGAGAGAAAAGAAAGGTGTGATTCAAATGAGTGGAGAAACACTGAGTTACACAACAGCCGTGTTAATAGTCCTTTCATGACCATTTTCCCCCTTAAAACCGCTGGAACTTGACAGAGCTGTTTCTTGCATTTTTTTTTTGCATTACTGTCAGTTGCCCTTTATTTTTAGAAGTAGAACTTTCACTTTCTTTAGTAACTTAATATCATAATGAATCTCTTCCTCTCTTGTAGTGTTGGGCTTCCATGGCAGTCAGCTTCCTCTCCAGTGGCTCTTCCTTTCTGTTCTCTGTTCGCATTATTTGTGAAACCCAGAGTATCTTCCTACATATAGAATGTTAGGGGTTGGAAGGGACCTCTGGAGATGTAGTTTCTGCATGCTGATTTTTTACCTGCAAGACCCTGGACAGCTGAGGGCCTCCACACTGGGCTGTTGCCAGCTCACCCTGGAAGACATGTTTCTCTGTATGTCTGCAGATACCAATATAATAATAACAATCCTTAAATGTTCTGCTTGTTCCATTGGTGTGTTCTCTTATCTACCTAATTTCTTATATGTGCCCTGCCTGGGTTACACTGATGAACCTTACAGCCATGAGTGTCTGAATATCTCAGAATATTTCTAGACCATGCAAGCTTTTTCTGTCTATGCTCTAAGATGGCTGTGTATCTGAGTCCTGGAAGTCAATTAACTGTATTTATGTGGGAATATGCCGAAACTAATAAGATTTACAGAAAAGCAGGGTAGATCATTGTGACCACCACACTAAAATGGATTCTAGACTGAGAATAACTTGCTCTGGCCAAGACAGAGCACAGACAGCAATCCAGTATATGTCCTCACCTTGCTATATAAACAAAACTTCAGCCTTTTTTCTGGACATATGTTCTGTAGTGTTATTTGAGCTGTGTTGCCAAATCTACTCTTTCTGTCTTGGCTTATTTACGGTATGAGACTGAGCTGAGCTAAATGAGCTACCACATGTGGGGTCCCTTCCTTCAGAGACTGTGGGATTTATTTATGATTCAAGCTGATGCATCCTTCCTATATTCCTTGAAGTTTCTGTGAGTTAATGACGAGCAGAAAACTGCCATAAATACGTAACCTGACTAAACTCCTTTGGCCTATTTTCAGGCAGCTAACTTCTGTGGTGTTTTGTGACCCTCAAGTTTCTTTCTAGAGGCACATTTCTAGTTCTTTAAGGGTGTGCTATAGATCACCTTTATCTGTAAGCTCCAAGGTGATCAGACTTCATCTGCTACTACTGCCAGGAGAGTATTCACCAAATAGTTAGTTGTTGCTGGCCAGCTCACCAGACATCATCCCCACTTCGAAAAAGAAGTGCTGCAACAGGGCTTCTCAGTCTATCAGTCAAATCCAACCAACATTTTTCTCCTGCTTGACTGTATGTCATTCAGCTGTTGCTGTAAAACCTTCAGATGCTATCTTATTGCATTGCTTTTTAGCTTTGTCTGCTGATTTTCATTCCTGGGAGCTGCTCCACTGCAACTCCATATGGCCTCCACATGAAAATGACCTCACGAGTTCTTGAATTGGATACTTTTGGGGGGATTCAGGCCTCTGTGGCATGTCCAACGTCCAACAATGGCCAGGGGCAAAACAAGAATCTATGCCTTCTCAGCTGAAGCATGTGTTAGCTCCTTGCTGATGAGCAATATTCTGACTTTTCTTCTGTGAGCAGAACTCTTGAAGTTCAGAGTGAGATCTTTGTTCCTCTGCCTTTGTCTAGTCCAGAAATGGCTTTAGGGATCTGTTCTTGCATGAATTACATTATTAATGAGGTTATCTCTTTCTATCTTGTCCTCCTGTTTGTTTTTTATGTCCCATGAGGTGAATGTCTCTGAGGAGGCAGCCCTTTCAATCACAGCCAGCTGGAACTAACTTAAAGAAATACTTTGGAGAGACACACACCAACAGGATGCTGAGGTAAATGTGTTCCAGTTGCTACAAAGGTCTTATCAGGCACTTAAAAGTGACAGAGGGCCAACTTTCAGGAAACTGGGTCTGAAGAGGCATTGTGAAATGACCGTAAGACTTTGGGGAATAAAAAAATTATCTGATTGTTATTTTATTTGTTCTTGAAAAATTTTGCAGTCCCTAGGGTGAAACGTTATTGTTCCAGTTTACTTCAGGGTTCCGATCATCCATGTTACATACATATTAGTTCAATCCAGGGCTTTCACTTGGAACAAACCAACTTTTCCCATCTGAGACAAAGCATGGGCACAGCTCAGGCTCCAGGGTATTTTCACTCCCTTCAGTAGATGTGGATATAGCCAGTCTGCTCTTTAAAGAACCCTGAAATAGTATATATACAACCTAGTCTGCACAAGCTGATATTGCAGACTAAGATTTACTCTGTGAAATGATCACAAAGATAACATAAATGTACTTGTGAGAGCTGTTTATAACTTGTTTATAACTCTGCTTGGTGCAGAGACATTGTATATCACATTGTGTCACTGCATCATGTGAAAGAGGACTCTGTGATTCCTGAATGGATGCTCTACTGTACTCCAGCTTAGCAATGCTGTCATCATTACAAAAGAAAAGTAGTGACTATGTTTGAAGAATGTAAGCCACTATCTATGTTTCTGATATTTTATAAAACCCAAATGCTACAGACTAATTTGGTTTAGATTCTCACAATGTTTCACTCTTTTTCTTGATTAAATACTCCAATATTTTGGTTCCAGCTCACAGAAATTAAGAACCATTGCATCAGGTCTTTCCTGGAGATATGTTCATGTAAGACTCAGCATACAGGGTACCAACATTCCCTTATCTATGTCTTAAGGTCTGTATAGAAGCTGCTTTTAAACATAATAGGCAGTTTTATGGAATTCTGAAAAACTCCAGCAAAGTGGGAGGGTCACTTAAAGAATGTTCATTGTAATATAGTTCGCAACCACAATTCCCATCCCATGTCTAATCTGCCAGTTGTGAATTTTTGTGAAGGGTGTGTGTGTATTCATGTGTGTGAAGTGTGAGACAAAGGGAGACAAAGAATGAACATCACTAGAAACTTTCTCTTGTGTATTATCTGCCCTGTGAGCCACTGCTTGACAGCCACAATCACTATGCCTGCCAGAAACAACATTGTTCACTGCTCACTTAGTATTGTCACAAAGAAAACGGACTCCGTCTCGCCCAAGGAAAGTACGCCAGATGAGAGGCCAGATCAGGTAAGTCATCTGTAGTAATTAGTAGTATAACTCAGTCAATTATGCATTTCATTTATCTTTTGTGCTATTTTTTTGCTTGGCAGTATGTGCATGCTACTGCGCTTCATTTCCCAGAAGCACAAAAGCTCTTCATTCTCCTGTGAAGTCCAGTGATTCATTTCCAGGTAAGTGGAAAGTGAGTTTTTAGACTATGAGACATATGGAACACCTTTTGAAATGTGCATAATTATAGGTTTTGTTCAGAGAGTACAAATGATATATATGGTATACAAACATGAGAAATCAAAGTCTATTCCTCTCTAGGCAAATTTTGATGGGCTCTGGATCCGGACATTATGAGCTTCCATGCTTTTGCTGTCATCCTTGCTAGTTCCCCTAAAGGCTTCATTTTAGGTCCTCATCAGTATAAGTCAGAGCAGGATGCAGTCCTGATATTTTGTGCAAGTAGCTATTTTTTCATAGTTGCCAGGACTGTGTCCTCTGACAAAGATGCTCCTCCTTCAACCATGTTGCATCACATGATGAGACAAGCTGCTTCCCTTTATGCCATCTCCAAATCAAGTCCATTCTGGTGAAGGACTGTGGGGCTGGAGCTAATGGCACACATTCCCTTTTTGCCATACAGCACTGCATTTTCTCTGCTATTCTCGAAGCCCAGCTGATTGGCATCTGCGAAACGGGCTGAGGAGCTGGAAGAAACAAAAAGTACTGTCTGTGGAATGTAGGGAATCACAGACAGGGGCAGGAAAAGGTATATTTTTTCCCCTGTAAATGCCACCCTTCCTTACCTGTTGCAGAGCACTCCAAAACCAATATTGATGAGCTAGCCAAGATTTCAATGCATGCTGTTAGCAGAGCTCCTCTGCACCGTTACCTTTTTCACATTTCTATCCAGTCACCTCAGGCTTCCCTGACTTTGTATAAGGACTTATGAAAGTTTGTATTGAGTCAAATCAAGGGTTCATTTAGCTTGTACTCTGTTTTCAACAGGTACATCTGCAGATAGCCAGGACAAGCATAGAGTAACATCCCCCAACTTCAAAGTCCATTTCTTAAGAAGTTGATAAATTATTTTTTGTGTATGTGCTTAATATATCTGGAAGGGTTTTTCTTATACAAATTTACCTAAGTCTGTTCTTGAACTCACGTAAATTCTCAGATTTTCTATTTCTTGTGGCAAAGGACTCCATGGTTTAATCAGGAGGTGTGTGAAGTATCTGTCTTTGCTTTAAACTTGTCACCAGCCACTATGCCATTCACCTAGCTCTAGCTGTCCTCTAGTTTTTGTGTCAAAAGGAACAACGAACAATTTCTCTCTACTTATTTTCTCATGATTATGCTTTATTGACCTCTACATTATCTCCTCCTGATCTTTTTGTCAGTTTGAAGAATTCAGGTCTATTTAATAGCTCTTTTCATGGAAATCCCTTGGACTGTACACAGTATTCAAAATTGGAGTGCTTCATGAATTTATACAGTGGTGTTGTGAGGTTCTGTCCTGTTCTTTGTTCCCTACCTAATAATGCTGACATCTACATGCCTGTTTTTAACCAGTACTACTAATAAGTACTGAACTGTTGATAACATGGAACTGTTAGAAATCCAGAATCTCATTCCTTAGTGCTTATGGCTAAATTAGAGTTTAGCACTAGATTAAAAAAAAAAATATGCAGCTTTATGATTTGTGCAGATCCTGCTTCTTGTAGACTGAACAGAAGAGAGAGAGGCTTCATTATTACTTTCACTAAGCAAAATCAGAAGGAAAAAAAAGACAACTGCTGGTGCTTCCCTTGTATTAGACAATTTTTTATAACACTTCCATGCATGTTAATATGCCCCTATGCCAGTCTGCAAGGAAGACCCAGCCAGAGGATATTCACTCCCTACCTGGATGTTTACAAGGTAAGTAGGTTGTTGTACATGGTGGCATCTATGCACTGTATGCACTAAGTCTGTGCTCTTTATACAGACAGGTTTTAAGGAAAAATAGTCTTGATCCTCCAGTCCAAATCACTTCTGTCTAGACCAGGCTGTGACTATACCATATATGGACTATAATATTTTTCTGCAAGATAGGTAGCTTTAGAAAAGTTTTGCAACCTACTCATTATGGTAGCTTTTCTTTTTTTTTTTCAAGAGTCTACCAAGTTACTGTGAGCAAGCACAGGATACATTCTGCATGTAGTTAAGGTGTCATGGTAGCTGTGGTGATGGTAGTGGGGTCAGTGGTGTTTTCTGTAGCTGTGAAGTTAGGATTGTTTTTTCCCATGCACATCACTTTATTTATCAGCATTGAATATCACCTACCATTTTATCACCAGCTGCTCATTTTTGCAAAACCCATTTGTAATTTGTCATATTCAGCTTGAATACCTTAGGATTATCTGCAAATAGCTTTATATCAGTATCTACGTAATTTATGAGCATGCTGAACAGTTGAGAAACCAACACGTGCTTCCTCTACAACAAGAAAAATTTACATCAGTATTTCTTCTTAAATTGCTGGATACCTTTTTGATGCCCTCTATCTCATCCTCAGTTTTTTGTCACAAAAGACGTCATTGTCTTCAGATAGATTGCTTAGTAGCATGGCTGGGGCCAAAAATTAAAGCTATGGAATGGAATTGCACTGACTTGCAACTAGCCATGGAGTGCTCCAAATGAAAGTAAGGTTTAGCATTTGTTTAATTAATTGTGAAAAACTCAACACAGCATTCAAACCACAATGACTGGTAAGGAAAGAATAGACTACCTGTTGGGCCTAGGCTCAAGTCTTGCTGCATTTGGCAATCTGACAGGGGAAATTTCAACCTGTGTGGAAATGTACTTCCACAATTGCATGGTTCCTCTAAAACTGCATTGCAAAATTCTCCATGCAATTTCCAGGACAATTAGTTATCTGCTAGTTTGTTTTTCCATTCACTCTTTAATTCATACTTTGACATCTGTCAGTCTCTTTGATTTTTAAGACAGATCATTTGGAAAAGTCTCTGGACACCATTGCTCTGTGTGTTTTCAAGGCCCAGTGGGACTCCTCGACCATAACTCAGCCTCTCTTTCCTCTTCAAAGTGACACAGAGAAGAAGAAACAAGAGACCTTCCCTCTCATGGTGCACTTGAGTGCTGAAGGTTACAGTATGATGGTTTGGAAGTTACCTTATTTGGTAGCTTATTGAGTAGGATATGAAGCCAGGTGATTGCTAACGCCACGTGTGTCAGAGCTGTGGTACTGACTTTTTGTACTGCCCCACCTCCAGAATTTGGGAATTGCACAAATCATCTTTTGGGTCTGACAGAAAATATGAAGACAAACAAAGCTGAAAGTTCCCTTCAGGGACTGATGAGACTGAACCTCAGTGCAAACTTGTTATGACCAATACCCCAACACTGATGTGTCTCTGAGCTGCCTTTGCCTAGCATGTCAGTAACTCATGGGAAGGACCAGGAGTCTCCTGGTCAGAGCCCAAGAGCTGGCCCCTGAATATATGGCTGTGCTGTTGTACCTGTAAAGGCAGAACTGCAGCTGTGGTGGGCGTGACACTTGGGTAGGTGGGGACCACAACATTTTTGCTGAGTATGCTGAAACTAGACTGCAAAACCTGGAGCCTGGGCCAGCTTGCAGATTGAGAGAACCTACCGTGTACCAGGAAAACACCTCTGAAGCATTTATTTGGAAAAGAGGATAGACAATGGATACATGAAATGCTCTGATTTCCTATTCTAGTATGCATTTCATAAAGCAAGCACAGATGTATGCGCTGTTGATTAATACATGAGGTACAGGGAGCAGGGCCAGGTGAGCCTGTTCGGGCTGTTGCTCATTCCAGAGCAGAGCTGCTCACCCTGAGGTAGAGGGATTACTCTGGGCATAACTTCCCTGCTGCTTCACTGGAAAAGAAATATGGGTTCATACAAGCAAATGAAAGCTAATTACAGATTTTTCTGTTATATAATGGTGCTTTGTGATATTATTTACTGGGTATTATTTTCCCCATGAAAAGCAGTGGTCCATTTGCCATGACGGCTGTGGGGCTTGGTTGCTCTCTCCACAGATGTGGCTCCTTTGGTTTCTCTAGAGTTACTCCACGCTAGATTTCAGACACAAAAAGGGCACATGGTCATGAATCATCAGAAAAGTTTTTGCAAAGCTTGAAATCCACAGTTCCCTAATATTTTTCTGTCATGGCAGCTAAGTAAATTTTTCAGATCCCTTTTGCTTCTCATCTCTCTTCAGACACCTATTTCCTACTCACTTCTATCTACTGTAGACCACTCTCAGCAGTTTCCTCTTCATGGTACTTCTGTTTCAGCACCAGGATTCCTATAACATTCTCCCAATCTGACCATGAAACCACAGTCAGAAGAGCAAGTACTGCCATTTTCACCTCTTTTCATCTTTTCATCTCTGAATTTTTACTAACTTTACTTATTCATCTAGCAACAGGAGACACTGTGGGAGGTCCTTCCACTTTGCAAACACAAGAATAGGGAAGTGAATGCAAGTTTGCAAATGCTTTTTTCCCCTAGAAAAATCTCAATTCCACTTAAAGGCAAAGGGAATAAAAGGAGAAGAATGCTAAAATGATACATAAAAGAGCAATGAGCATGACAGGAATGTGCAGCCTATGACTAATGCAGTACTGTACAAAACACAAAGGATGTATGTGCTGTCAAATCATCCCTTTGTATGAGGTAATGACTGAGGTATGAATTGCAGAGCCAAGTCTTCAGGGACCACACATGCACACACTAAGAGGTAATTTCTAAGGAGGAGGAATTGCTTGATTGTGAATCCTTACTTTGAAAGTGACTTGTCTTTACTGCTTTGGTTTTCCTTCTTACAGAGGTATTCGTTTGTATTAATCCTTCTCCCAGTGTTGCAAAAAGAATTATCTCTTTGTCTGTTCATAGTGTCCTTGGATCCAGTCATATAGGCAAAGACTGGCTTCCACCTCTGCATCCTCTTGAGCCCTTCTCTCCTCTTAGCTTCCACGGGGAAAAAAAAAGGCCCATAGACATAATATCACTTTATTGTATTGTGATGACACACTCTTTTTCTTACTTTATTTTGCCACAGATATTCAAATGTCTATTTTGCTCTATGCTTTCCTTGTGGTAAGAAACTGGCTTCAGAAGTAGTTTCTGTGTTTTCTTCTTATCAGTTATCTATCTTCAGTAATTTGGTTTTTTTTACTTTAGTCATTTGTATCCTCCAATTGTTTATGGGAAAGACATATCTTGTCATTGGGTAGGAAGAGGGACGTAATATCAGCATTTCTCTTTCAGGTGAATTTTAATTTATTCGAAGTTTTCTTTCAGAATTGCTTCACTATCAGGCAGCAATCTAAAAGCTGAAATCAGTCATCTTTTCTTATGTCTCATTATCTCTTTCCTCTTTTATTATTTTCTAGGCCTCCCAGGAAGTTTTTCCAGACTTAAAATGCACTCACTTCAGGCTGAATTAATGGACTGATTTTTCACCACCAATAACAACCATTTAAATGCAAATTCTCAGTCCACAATTTGATTTTTAGCTTCAGCCAATTGCATAAGCAGATGCTTTGGGGTGATTCCAGGTGCTCTTTTGAGCAGATAGTTATGCCAGAGATTTCAGAGGGAGAACTCATATAATCGATGCCTGTGCTGTGGTGGCTGTGCCACCACAGGGAACAGCCTATTGCTGTGTTCAGGTAATTATATTACTTGCTTGGCTCCAAGGGTTGCATGCTATGTCAGGGAGATGAGCCTCAGGACAGAAATGACAATAACACAATCCATTACAAAACTGCTTATCCTTGGCTGCTTTCAATTTACAACACAGCTTCTTTTTCAGAGGAAGGTAACTCAGGGAAAGTAAACCAGCTAGTTCTAAAAGCACAACCTGCCCTCAGTTTCCTATAAGGAAACTAGGCAAATATAATATAGACTCTAATCTGGGTAAGTTTGTTCAAAGTTGGGAATTCCCAGTTGACAAGCACTTCTGAAAACTGGTGCAACAATCATAAATAATGAATCCTGTGAAGAATGACAAAAGGAACGACAGTTTCCAGTAAGACTGTCATGATAAGTCCAAGCCAGCCAGTGCTGGGAACCCCTGGCAGAACTAGAGAGCAACATGGTGTGACAAAGGGAGAAACCACCACAATACAGCAAATGCTATTAGTGTCGATCATCTTTCATGTGGGTGTGTGAGGAAGTGTGACTTCCTCTTCTCTGCTGATTATGGGTTATTTCAGATGAGAAAACCCCGTGGAATTTGCATAGATAACACTGAACAAACTCTGGCCTGTGCAGGCTGGGATCTTTCTGTGCTCCCTGAGGGACTGCTGCTGCTCCGGTTGAGCTCATCTGAATGGTCTTAAGTGGTTTGTTGTAGAACTGAAAAAAAATCACTGCACCTAATGAGGGCATAGGTCAGTTGAGAAGGTCTAAGTCACTGTTTTCTTGCCATGGTAGCCAATCCTGTTCTCAGCCAGTTAGCAGGTACTCAAATTGCAAGATTAATGAAATGAAATTTAAATACATTAAAACCCTCTACAGGTTTTATTCTTCTTCATACTATCCCATGATGGGAGCAAGATAAGGAATCTCCAGAGGAGGTCAAGGATACGGTATCCCAACACCCTGGATATTTGGAACGTCTGGAAGAAGAAGAGGAGGCTTTAAGAGTAGCACTGTCTATACCTTGCTGTTGAAAACTACCCCTTCTAGTAGGCTGCTTTCTGTAGGAGGTAGATGGAAGGGGCTTTGCAGTGGCCAGGCTGATGGTTACCAACTCGCATTTTACATTTCTGGGATTTTGAACTGGAAATTTGGGGTTTGCCACTGGATCAGTAACACATGGAGTTGATGCTCTTAAGCTGCAGCAGTCAGGAGATACTGTAATAGTTGTGTTTCCTATAGAGCTCCAGGGGTCTCAGAGAGCTGAGGACAGCCATGATGAATGCACTCCAAGCTGTGTGGTTTATCACTGCTCCTCTCCACATGGGTGTTGAGGGGATGAACCAGCATTTTTGCGTTTAACAAGGCATATTAAGCATGAAAGTTGAGAAAGAGGTTGATCACAGACTGGATACGCTCTGTTTGCTGTACGTGTTTGCTCTTTTGCAGGCTAGCTCATGCCAGACAGTTGGATGATGATACATCAAGCTGTATACTGGAAATACTTAACAGGGATTTACTGCTAATATGTAGTAAGCCACAGGAGGGTAAGCAAACCAAACGTGATAAGAAATGGCAACTTCTTCTGGGTGAATTTCTCAGCTGAACTAATTATGCAGTTCTAGGCATTAAAATGTTATTCCTTGGCTAATATACCATGTCATGACTTTTTTTTGGAAAGTAACTACCTACGACTACATCAGTCTGATTAGACCTATCTGAAGTATCAGTGACAAATTTATGCTAAACAGGAAAGGGTAGCAAATTTTTTCCAGTTTTTGAATCATGACAGAGTTATCACAGCTAAAACATACATTTCACAGTTATAACATACATTTCAAATTTGGCATAGAAAGGGAAAACAGGATTTTTTTTCCTAACTAAAAACTCATGTGGCGTGTACTTCCTGATCAGTTGTTCTGATCATGAGTCTTCTCTGAGCCAAACAGATTTATAGTAGGTCTTTCCATAAAGGACTGTGCCCTTTAATGTAATTTGTTTTATAGGATTAAATAGGAATGAGTAAGTGTCTCCTGAGCTTCTTTTCAAGCAGGAGCAGACCCAGCAGAAACATTACAATTTCTGTGTAGATACAAGCAGTGAAAAGTCCTCGGGGTACTGGGAAATAATAGAGGATAAGGCCATATTCATATAAGTTACCAGGCTCTTTAAGTCCTAAGTACAACAGGCTGGTGTTGTGGTACAGACAGAAGTGTCAGTGAAATCAGGAAACACAGACATCCCTGAAAAGGCTTCTTCTGTGAAGTGAACATGGGTTTATAGAGCAGGGATAGGCAGGCACAAGCTTGGGGACCCGAGTGCAGGTATCACTGCTCTGTCACCCCAGGTGTCGTGGTCCAGCATGGCAACAGACGTCCGTGACCCACCTCCTCGAGGGGGATCGAGGGTGAAACGAAACACCTCCTTACCATGCTCACAGGCACTTGCCAAGACCAGCAAATATTCAATAAGTTTATTACCAAATACACCCAAAAGAAACCGTGTCTACACTACGGAAACGCTACGGCACCAGGAGATACCACCCCCACCCACTCACTCCCCCCTTCCGGTCCCGAAGAGGATTAGGAATAATGGAGGAAATAGGGCAGGATAAAGAGCCCAATTATATCAAAAATATAACTTGTATGTGTGGGTGGTGTGGGGTGTGTGTGTGTATGTGTATGCGTGTGTCATGTTCCTTTACCCTTTCGGCATTCCTCCTGGCCCGTGTGCCCCTTTTTCCCAGTATCAAGGGTGGCGTTTGACTGGCGGCTGACATGGCTACGGCAACAGACAATAAACTCCGCTGTTTTGCACTCCACGCTCTCCGCTCCGCGCTCTGCCACTGGTGACCTGCCCCCTCACTTCCAGTTCCAGTGGGCCTTATGGGAGCTGTAGTTCGGCGGCGGCCCCGGCCTCGCAGGCATGCACAGACGCCTCTGGTCGCAGTGCGGATCTCTCGCTACCACCCAGCCCTTTCTTCGCTGGCTTAACAAGACATATCTTCAATGCGGGGGGCGTCCGTCTCCCACACCGGGCAACATTCCCTTCTGGCAACACCAGCCATATGCTGGTCCAAAGGCTTTTTCAAGGGATGGCCTCAGGCAGCCAGCTGTTTGGGTGTTATCTCTGTGCTCTTCGTTCATCTCTCTCTCAGTAGCTAATTCCAGCAAGGAGCTGCCTCCTGCAACTGGCATCTTCTCAACAAATGACAGGAGTATTTACAGAAATTCTTCCTTCTGCTCTCTCAGGAGCATAATATCTCTATTTCCTTGTTTACTTTTACTCCCTTCCATGGAGTATGTATGGAGTATCTTTCCATGGAAAGATGACAAATTTTTGCCTTCTGTCAAGAAGAAAAAAAAAACTGCCTTTTTTTTTTTTTTT
>VZZY01020665.1:119886-131088 GCA_013400335.1 Eurystomus gularis
ATGGGAAGCCCTGGCTTTATAAAAATTGAAAAAAAAAAGAGAGAGAACTACTTTCATTCTGAAAATACTGAATTTCAGGAAAACCTGAGATATTTCAAGCCCTTCTAGGTAGTATCTGTGATTTAGTTTAAATAATAAGAGAGTAAGATATGTGAACTCAGGGGTGATAAAACTGAATTACAGAGACACAGTCTTGTGGGATTGGTAAAATTTTTGCCTGTATGGGGATTATGGGGATGAGAAAGAGGTGAAGACAAGTTGTTTGACAGCATGCTTGTTACCTATATGTATAATGAGCAAATGTTGCCTCTCATATCTGGTTTCATGTAGCTCATGGTTGTTCCCATGCCAGCAGAATTACATCCTAGTCAGTCACTTACCCTTTTTAGTAGCTTCTCAAAAAAATGCCTAGATTCAATTCCTTTTCAGTCGTGCAAGTGTGATCTACCCTGCAAGCTCATTTGGGTGACTCCTTGTTTTACCTTACACACAATATTTTTGCAATATCACTTCTTCCTAGAAACCAAAGTACTTCTGTGTTACCTAATTCCTAGCATGAACTTTCCCAAGCTTGTTCTTGGTTATATCATCAAGTCAGTGCACCTCTTGAAACTTCTTACGGTGTATTTACGGTGGTTGCCCCCTTTGCCACACCACAGTGACTGAAAAGGTCAAAGGTCAAAGGTCAAGGTCAAAATACACAGAGTGTAGCAACAGCAGCCAACCCATGGCCAGTGGGCATCCTGGGGTGGCCATGCTCTTCATTGGCTCTACAGCCCTGTTGCTCTGTAGCTAGCAACCGTATGACTTTGCTGATAAGTGTGGCAGATCTGGCAGCAGATAAGGGATTTACAATGAGGGGCGAAGCATGCGACTAGGCATTGAGGCAGTTGATGGTAAGTGGCAGGCAGTGTCTGTAGTGCTGAGCTGGCAGTAGGAGAGCCCACGATTAGTAGGCATTTTGGGTGATGCATAAGAGAGGGTGATGCACTGGTACACAGGGAATTTTGGAGGTAGGATACAGGTGCAGCTGCTGGGCATTGAAGCAGTCTGGGGAAATACAGGCTTGTTGCTGGAGATGAATGTCTAAGTGTGCTTGGCCTGGCAGGCAGAATTCCTTCCCCACCACCTCCCAGCCCCGGGGACTGGGCTAGATCCTACTGTGCCTGAAAAAAAGAACTCTTCTTCATTTAATTGACGGAACATGCTATCACACGGATCTGAAATGATTTCACACTTACTACATTGTTTATTGCTATTGCTCTGAACCATAGTTCTTTGTGAGGGGTCACCAGTCAGTCAGGTTAAGCTTTAAACATAAAAGTACATTTAAAAAAAAAAAAAAAAGTGATTCCTCAGGGTGTTTCTCAGCAGATTACAAATCTCTATCTACAAGCATTTGTATAGTGTGTTGGTTATAGTAATGAGTATTTCTACAAAGACAATGAAAATAACATGCTTGTACAGAGCTGGAATCTGGCAGTGAAACACCAGTCCATCTCACAGATTTATTGGTTCATAAAAATTGCAGGCATAAAACAAGCCTTCTTTTGGGTTTTTATGAAATCTGTTAAAAATTTGAACACTATAAAAATGTGATATAATTTGTGACATCCGTTAAGTTACCAAAAAAAGACTGAATCAGGGCAAACCAATTCACATTTAAACATACTGTCTACACTGCTGCCAAAAATACAATATCATGCTTGAGTGCCACAGTCTTATTTTATAGCACATGCCTGAAGATAAATTTTATGGTTCAGATAAGGCCTTTTGAAAATAGACATTTATGAATCTTTTATTAAATGGGACTCTTCACTGGGCACCAATGTAATGAAATCATATCTCAGCAAGACAGATGATAGTGTCACTTTGTTACTGTGCACAGAATGTTGTTTCAAAGCCTGACCACAAACCATACAACAAAAAAAAACCAGTTTGGTATAGCAAAGGTTTAATTTATCCTTTGAGCAGAAATTGTACATTCCCTTAAAGTCCAGCTGTTCTAAAACTGAAATTGAAATGTTGACATTGGAAAGTCTTAGCTTTAGAGAACTTGACAGCTAAGTATGTTTTAACTCTACAGTCCAGTTCTTCAGTGCATGGGGAGTTCCCACAGATGATGATGGACCATTGTTAAAACATTTTATTACAACATGAAGGTGCTACTGCTGCTAAATGCACAAGGGTAAAAGAGAGACACTTTGTTCATTCACTGTGTTTAGTTGTAGTTTCACTCCATGACTCTGGTTTGGCCCTCTCCTATCTGCTTTATCTAGGACACAGCCTAGGCATAGTTCTGAGTACAGTTCACTCCAGTCTCTTTTCCCAAAAGGTAGTACGTATGGGTGTCCTTGTTTGAGCTAGAACAGAACTAATTCTGTTCAGTGATTTTACTTTTCAGCTCAGTTTCTTCAAACTGACTGCACTTTCTGAAGTTAATGGCATATTTTTGCAGTGTACGCTTCTATTAGTGATAATGCCCGGTGTTTATAGTTACTACAAAGGACTGGGGTGCAGAAAAGCTTTTGCTTGTAATTGCTCCTGTGCAGACCAAGGTCACTGCTAAATCTCGTGTACCACATTGGGGTGCCATAAAGCAAGAGGTCACAACTGTGGGGAGGAGTGGACAGGACAGGTGACCTTACACTGACGAACAAGGTATTCCATCCCATATGCGTCATATTCAGTATAAAGCTGAGGGACCACCAGGATCAAGCTCTCTTCTTCAATGGCTGGCGTCTGAGGGGGACTCCGTTTTTTCTGCCTTTGATCCCAATTTGTGTGTTCCTGAATCTGCTTTCCTTCTGCTGCTGAGTCTAGTCTAGGACTTCCCCAGTGCCTGCTCCACAGTGCCAGTGGTGATGGTGATATAACTGCCATCAGGGGGGTTGGGTTCTATATTGTTTTTGTATACATTTCATGTTACTATTATTTTCATTAAAAATTTTTTAGCTTCCGTTTCCAATCCATAAGTCTCTCCTGTATTTCCCTTTCTCTTCCCCTTGTGGGAAAGGAGAGGGGTTAATAGAGAGCATCTGTCATTCATCAAGTGGCCAGCTCAGCCCTAACCTTCAACAATGGGAATACCCTGGCTTTGGGTCTCTTCCCCTGTACAGTCTTCCCTCAATATATCAGCAGCTTTTGCCCTCCCACTTACCTCCACACACTGCTGTAGTGTATCTACATCGCTCGCTATGGAAACATCCTGTTTGGAGTGCAAAACACCTCTTATGTTAAACACTTTGAACTGAAAGCAGCAGATCAAATAGTAGCAGTATCTTAGAACCACCAGTGTGCCACTGAGGCACGAGGAGATCTGTTCTGAGGGCAGCTAACATTTAGCACTGTGGGCATGAGCCAGCCTGTGCTACTTGGAATCTTTTACTGAGCAATAACAAAATAAAAGCAAACTGCAAGCAAACTAAACAGGGCCAAGGCATTGGCTTGAGAAGCAGCATCTGTCATTTGTACTGTTTGGAGCTTACTACCCCTCTACCCGGCCCAGTTGCATCACATGACCGCTAACGAGCACTCCCTCAGATGATGGCCAAGAGTGGCTTGAGGCATAATATGAGGCCAGGGGCTGTTTGCAATACATGGTATGATGAAGACCATGTTGTGGAAAGAGTCTAGCTATGCTGTTGCAAGCAAGCCAGGCTGTCGCATTTGTTTGCATGGTCAGAAAACATACCCCAGTTGTCCAGCTGACTAATACAGACGTGGCCATTATTTCATTGCAATCAGCATTATGGTTTGTTATAGCAAATGTAAAAGGAAAACACTACAAAGCTGTTTAAACACAGTAGGTTCTTTGGTGTAATGTCCTTTTATAACTTTGTGACCTAATTGGCTGTATTCAGTGTTTTTACTGCTGTGAAATAGAACCCAGTTTCAATCACAAGCAAAATTCCAACATTTCAACATTTGTTTTTGTTACACATGAAGGAAAAACGTGAGCATGTAGTTCTTCAGAGAACAGATGTTCCCTCAGAAGTTTAATTAAAAATCTAGAAGTTTTCCTGCTGTTTTTAAAATCTAAATGAAATGTTATCATAGCCCACAATCAAAAGAATCCACTTCAGTTTACTGAAGTAAGCCCAAATGATTCATTTTCAGGTCTTCACTTCCCATCATACACCCAGCATAATGCAGTAATATGACTATGCAGACTGATCAAAAGAAAACATGAATCCACAATGAAAAATGTAGGGATTGAGAAGCCTCAAATCTAGTAGCTGGGGCAATGATTTGGCCGATTATGAGATTCATCTGATCAGGCGTAGACATCTACTGCTGAGCTGGTTGTCTGCTCTCTTATTAGAGTCACTGGAAAGAAATAGGCACTGTTTGGAATGTGAGCAAGGTTCAGTTTCTGAATGTAACTTAACCACATATACTGAGCTAATGATCTAATTTTAATGAGTAGAAACAGGCCTTTTGGGGTGAAATCCTTTGCCAATGTTTACTGCAGAGACAGAAAAGGACCCAGAGGCAGGGACAAAAGATATTTAACTCGCATTTTGTATTTTTTTGTACTTGGGTAAATTTCTGTCAGGTATTTTACTGCCTGCACAGCCCGAGAGACAGACACTCACTGCAAACTCCTCCAGCACTGGAGACTGAAGCAGCCCAGAAAGCCCATGAATGATCTCTCTAGCATATCTCAGGATAATCAGCGTAAGTAACCACAGACAATAACAATGAACTGAGAAACGGTAAGAAATTTTCTGAATGCCAGGAGGTAATCAAGCTTTTGTTCTCATGTATCTGGCATCAGATCACTCTGTGCTGGAGTTATTAGAACAGTCTGGTGGACTACTTACTCAGGCACAGCTTTAAACACCACAAGTGAACAGTCTATGACTCTGGTAATGACAAGGATTTTTTTTGTACTTACTGCAGGTTTGACTTGTTTACAGGGTGAACTGAAAAGAATGTAAATGTTTCCATTTTGAAGAGCTCAGAATTAGGAAAGGCTTGCCAGTGTCTGCCGGACAATGGAGGAATTGCTGTAGGCTTGCTTTTGTCCCATCACCCCTCAGCCTAAAGCTAGATGGTTGCTGTGGTAAGTGAGAATCTCTGCTAATCTTGACTACCTTAATCGTCATCAGCAAAACCTTGATAGGTAGAATTACCAGGCTTTATGATGAGCTTTCCCATCTGAAAGAGACTATCTAACACTGCATGTGACATACTGAACTCTCCACCCTAGGCTACTGTCTGGAGATGGAAGATGCACTGAGGAAGCCTGTTCCTAAAGTTGACCATGCTATGTTAGCAGATCCTAGCTACATCATTTCTACCTAGACAAGGTATTTCTTAAAAATCCATTCTATTGAAAGTGATTGCAGAATCTTTGCTAACCTAAAAAAGTTCAATTATGTTCTTCTGTAGAGCTTACAAATCCCATATAGCAATAGTGGCCTAAAACCTAGGTGTCTGACAGTATCTCATGCTTTGTCTTTTAGATCATATATTTTGGCTGTCTCCCTGGGTGTTGCTATGGCCTTAATGGAGGCAGAGGGTATGTCAATCTCTAACTATTTAGGAACCCTCCAAAAGGATTGTAGGTTGCATAAAAAGCTATTACAAGATGGTCAAGATGTACTTAGCTGTGTCTGAAAGGGTATTTTTAGCATTTTAAATGGACCATTTTCTGTTGATACGCTGGTGGTTTTTTTTCATATCCAGTGAAAAAGAGCAACAGAGATGTCTCAGTAGTGTCAGTAAAAAAAAGACATTTGAAAGAGAAAGTCTAAATCTCTGATGGCGCATTACTGTACAGAAGCCTCTGGATTTAACAGCTGGCAAAGCACTCCTGTAATGACTGTTCTCCTTCACTTCTGCAAGTTATGAGTTTGGTGTTGCCCACAGCAGAAAATTCCTCTAAGGTCTTTCCTTTTGAGGGATTTTCTCAAGGTAACTTATTTTACAATAACTGGAGTTTTTCAGACTGTGCTGCCTGTTCTTATTTATCTGCCTTGTTTCCCTCAGCAAGGGAACCGCTGTGTTGTAGGCACAGGCTTGTCCTTTGCACCCCCATCGTGAAGCATAAACCACCACAGACTGCATGCCCACTAGGTATCTATATAGACAGGTATAGGTATATAAATATTCATACTGTTGTCTCTCGAATATATACAGCAAAGAGACTGCAAGGCCAGGTACAAGCACCATGCACATACGCCAAGAGCTCTTACACAGTTCCATACACTCACAGCTAAAATGACTTATCACTTTTAAAACTGCTTTCCTTTCATAATTTCATTGCTGTCTCGCAGCCCAGGGTGATGGTATCTTCACTCTTCACGAGGGACTGACTGGCAGAAAGGAAGGCACGATTCAGTCTCTTGGCCCAACTTAGCCCCTGGGGATGCCTAATAAATAAGCACAGGCACACACTGTTTTGCACTCCCATGCAGAACTGTGGGGAAATTATATTAAATTGAGGAAATTAAACCAAGCTCACTAGGCTTTGAACAAAATGTTTTTCCTCAGTGTTATAGACCATACATATGGGTCTAAACAAAGACAGCTTGGGGGGAGAGAAACAAAATACATGCCATGAATATCCCCAAAGGCAAACTACCACTCCCAGAATATGTTAGTGCCATGCTAAATCCAAACTTTTTCCCCTGTGAGGGTGGAAACAGGATGTAAGTGGCCCACCTCAGCAACCACGACACCTTGTGTGCTCAATGATCTGGAAGATTGTGACCTCTGCTCCTGAAGCTTGTTTTTCAAGTCATGGCTGAAAATGAAGGCCTGGATTTTCTTGGAGAACTGCCCGAGATTCTTTTTCTCTAAACCAGTTGCCAGCGGGTAAGGAAGGCCATCCTCATCTGTAGCTGTGTTGGGTGACACAACACCTGAATGGAGGGCAAGTCACTTGAGCAAATTATTGGTGACAAAAAGGATGAAAGAAAATAGAATCATAGAATGGTCTGGGTTGGAAGGGACTTCAAAGATTATCTAGTTCCAAACCCCCTGCCATGGGGAGGGACACCTCCCACTAGACCAAGTTGCTCAAGGGCCCATCCAACCTGGCCTTGAACACCTCCAGGGATGGGACATCTACAACTCCCCTGGGCAACCTGTTCCAGTGTCTCACCACCCTCTGAGTAAAGGATTTCCTTCTAATTTCCAATCTAAATCTACTCTCTTCCAGTTTGAACCCATTGCCCCTTGTCCTATCACTACAGGCCTTTGTAAAAAGTCTCTCCCCAACCTCCTTGTAGGCCCCCTTCAGATACTGGGTAATAATGCAACAAGAAGAGAAAAAGGTACCTTTGATGTATGAACCAGCTTCCCAACTTTTTCCACTGCAAATGACAAAGAGAATCCCCTTTGTATGAGCTATTAACCAGTATTTTTCCATGGTAAAGGTTTTGTAATGCCGCCATGTTGTCTGTCCAATACAGAAGTAATGGGGCATCTTTGCTGAGTTCCCAGGAATGGGGAATTAATTTAAACTGTGGTTGTCTTAGCTCATGTACAGGAATTTTAGTGGTGGGGGAACACTCTTTCAGAGTTTCCATTTTATATAGTGACTAGAAATTACCTGGCCAACTTCAAAATCAAACCAGAAAAGGCTTAAACTTGTGAATTCCTCTTTTGTATTTCAGCGGCAGCAGCAGTTTCTCTCTGTATCTTCCCGTACAGGGGATGTTTTGAAATGTCTTGTGCACCATGAGTTGCTCATATGGTTTGGGAATCCCTGACCAGAGGCCAGTCTGAGCTGCCTCCCCCTTTTCTCCCAGACTCTCACAAGTATTTCAAGACTCTGCTCAGTACAGATATTTTTGGCTATTTCAGAAAACTGTGCTGTTTATTCCAAGAACCCGTCTGAGGAATTTACACATCAAAGCCCATGCTGCCAAGTACACGGAAACTGTAACTGCAATACAAAGAATGTCTAATAAAACCAAGACGTGATCGTAATGAAATAAATGCTTATTTGTGTCTGCTATAGCTAGCAGGGGATTACATGTATGAAGATACAGGGCAAAATTTCTTGCTGCTCCAAATGGTGGCATAATTATTTTAGGATGGTAATAACTAGGAGATGACACATTCAGGTCATGTCAGTGAGATCTATCTCTTAGAAGCAGAAGTGTAGAAATTGCACCTGTGAATGGGAAGACGGTGTTTTTGTGACTCATCCATGAACTATGGACGTGGTCCTGCTGAAGGGCAGGGATCTGCGCTTTCTGCTCCACTGGTATCAGCTGTTGCTCATCAGAACTCAGATGTGCCTGAACTTGCTCCCTTCACTCTTCAGCCTGCGTTGCCGTTATTCCCACTGTTTCTGCAGATCCCCTCTGACTGACTAATATTGCCTTTTTAAGTACATGGCAGATCTTGATGAACGGTCAGCGTCTTGACACATGATAGTCCCATGTGCAGTCATAGCAATGCAGAAGCAAAGTGTCCTCCTCCTCCTGGTACCTGACTGGTGCAGCTGTTGAAACAAATGGAAATGTCACCCAAGCAGATGTCCGTGTGTGGAGAACGTGGCAGTGAGTGAGACTGTTGTTCTTGACCTCAGTAAGTTTGCAGATGTCACCAAGTTAGGTGGGTGTGTTGATCTGCTTGAGGGTAGGAAGGCTCTGCAGCGGGATCTGGACAGGCTGGATCGATGGGCTGAGGCCAATGGGATGAGGTTCAACAAAGTCAAGTGCCAGGTCCTGCACCTGGGTCACAATAACCCCACGCAATGCTACAGGCTTGGTGAACAGTGGCTTGAAAGCTACCTGGCAGAAAACAATCCAGGAGTGTTGGTTGACAGCCGCCTCAAGATGAGCCAGCAGTGTGACCAGGTGGCTAAGAAGGCCTACAGCATCTTGGCTTGTATCAGAAATAGTGCGGCCAGCAGAACTAGGGAAGTGATCATCCCCCTGTACTCAGCACTGGTGAGGCTGCACTTTGAATACTGTCTTCAGTTTTAAGCCCTTCACTACAAGAAAGATGTTTTGTTGCTGGAGTGTGTCCAAAGAAGGGCAATGAAGCTGGTGAAGGGTCTAGAGAACAAGTCTTACAAGGAGTGGCTGAGGCAACTGGGTTTGCTTAGCCTGGAGAAAAGGAGGCTGAAGGGACACCTTATTGTTCTTTACAACGACCTGAAAGGAGGCTGGTCCCTTCTCCCAAGTAACAAGTGACAGGATGAGAGGAAATGGGCTCAAGTTGCATCAGAGGAGGTTCCGATTGGTCATTACGAAAAATTTCTTCCCCAAAAGGGTTGTCAAGCACTGGAACAGGCTGTCCAGGGAAGTGGTGGAGTCACCATCCCCGGAGGTATTTAAAAGACATGTAGACATGGTGCTTAGGGAAGTGGTTTAGTAGGGGACTTGGCTGTGCTGGGTTAATGGTTGGACTCAATGATCTCAAAGGTCTTTTCCAACCTAAACCATTCTATGATTCTTCTGGAGGTCACGGTCACCACCATGAGAATCCACAGCACTGCCAAACATACTACTGTTCTCCAGTGAGGCGTGAGAAAGTTTTGGTTGAAACCCAAACATTTCTCAAGAATGGTTAGGAAAAAAGTAAGAATAAAAAGAAAGTAAAGTAAGAAAAAAGTGAAGTCAAAAGCAGGAATGGTGCATGCTGCCCTTCCTCTGCAAGTACAATTCTGAGGAACTGGGAAAAAAGCAAAAACAGGAAGTTACACAGCAGCACAGGGCTACTTCATCCAGGCGCAGTGAGTGCTTCCATTTTTTTGTGAAGATGGTTCAATCAAGACTCTTTCACTGTCACGCTAGTGGGGAGAATGTGTGCCTGTGTCAGTACAATTTCATGCACTCAGGACACTGGGAAGTTTTATTTGTGCATGAACTTTTGGTTTGAGAAAAGCCCCCATGAAATAACTGAAAGCTCTAGTCTCTCTCTTTTTTTTTTTTTCTGAAGTCATGTATACTTTTAACCTAAGGTCATCTACAGAAGGCAAGGAGTCCGGATGCTGACAAGCTCCAAAAGTAATCTTTGCTCAGGGAGGGGCGATGGTGTATACAGTTTTTCAGCCACTGGTGGTGAAGTTGATGGGATAAGGTGGCTTGGGCCAGTCATCACAGTGGAGTGAGGTCCTTTGTACTGCACTTGTCTCGCCTTGCGTTCAGTTGCATGATTTCCTTGTTCATCTTGCACCAGTTTGCACTTGTCAGACCCTAAGCTGATTTAACTCCCTTAGTTGGCAGAAAATCAACCCAGGAAAAAAATGGTCCTCTGCTTGATTAGAGATAGGTTAGGGCTTCATGGAGTGAGAGGTAGAGATTGCAGGAAGAACGTCTCTCTTAGAAACCATATCTTATTAGCCATTCTGTTTAAATTTAACCCTGGCTTCAGAAAGGGGTTTGACTCCCGCACTGAGAAAATGATCTAGTCCCAGCAGTACTGAACAAAATGTTTTGATGCTCTTGGTGTTTAACATAGAGAATGAATCCCCGTCCCCTCTGAAATGGCAGGAATTGGCTTTAATGGGATCATGGTACTAACTCTATTTATGGAAAAGTATTGAGACTACCAATGAGAATTGGTATCCCAAGCCGGTGACTTTTGCCTCTTGGAAGACATGTTTTCAGGGTTGGTACCCTCAGAATAATATAGCGAGAAGCATCACACTATACAGCGTGGAAGGGTGTGAATGGCTGCAAAGTATGGCACTGGAGTTCCATGTTGGATAGCAAGGTAGACTGGAATTTGGAGAACGTGAATTCTTGTCTGTGCTTGGCCCATGACTGAGTTTATGATCTAAAACCTAACGCTCAAGCCTTTTGTGCGTCACCTTGTGTACAAACGACACCATGCTGATATTCACTCCTTGCTCTGCCATCGAGGAATAAAAACACCTCCCTTTTGTAACTGGTAGGTAGTAAAAGCTCCACAACAAAGGCCGCTCCTGGAGATCGTGTCCTATCTGGACACGTACCCCTTCGGACATGAGCTGCTCTACCAAACCCACCCCTGCTTTTCCCTAACCACACAAATCCTGTTCACCGAAGCGGAGCCCTGTCCCGGAGACAATCCTCTACCGCTGCAACTCATTGCCACATGGTCATTCGCTCACTATCATTTGGCAACCACCCGAGGCGGCACGTCTGGATGTTGAGCGGCAGGACGGGCGGACAGCCCGGCTGCCCCCCCCGGCCCCTCGGGCGCTGCTGTTCGCTGGAAGGAGCGGGCCGCGGCCTGTGCCCGCAGCGC
>VZZY01020665.1:131179-148214 GCA_013400335.1 Eurystomus gularis
GGGGAGGAAGGGGACGGGGGGTGTCTCCCGCGCTCTGGTGCTCGGCAGAGAATTGTGCTTCCTGCGAATGGTTTAAATAAAGTGGAGGTGTCTGACAGGAATGTGGCGGCTCTCCTGCGTATTCTGGCGTGGCGCGTGTCTCCCACGGGCTGGGGGGGCTCCCGTGGGCCGGGGTCCGGGAGTGGTGAGGGCTGGCCGTGGTGGCTGTCAGGGCGGGGGCCTGACTCCTAAAAAAAATAGGAGTTTCCGTGCTGGGCTTTCAAATAACTACTCGGTACCTCAGTCTGTCTTGGTGGTCGTAATGGAGGACAACATGGAAGCCTTTGTGAAGCCCGAAACAGACTGTGAGAGAAAACTTTGGGGGCAGAGTTTTTGCCTGCCATGTGGGACAGCCAGCTCCCCTTGCCCCTGTGCGGCCCGGGGGCTGACTGCCTGGGGGGCAGCGCTGCTAAAGAGGAGCTGGGATACAACAGAAATTATTAGCCAGAAATGCAGCCTTAGGCAAAGGTGGCCAGCAGCATCCTGGGCTGCATCAGGGAGTGGCACCAGCAGGCTGAGGGAGGTGGTCATAGAATCATAGAATGATAGAATGTATTGGTTTGGAAGGGACCTCTAAAGGCCATCTAGGCCAAGCCCCCTACAATAAGCAGGGACATCTCTAACTAGGTCAGGTGGCTCAGAGCCCCATCAAGCCTGACCTTCAATGTCTCCAGGGATAGGGCCTCGACCACCTCCCTGGGAAATCTGTTCCAGTGATCAACCACCCTTACATTAAATAACTTTTTCATAATGTCCAACCTAAATCTACCCTTTTCTAGCTTAAAACCATTACCCCTTGTCCCTCTGCCCTTACTTAGCCTTAGTGACACTACAGCTAGGGTGCTCCATCCGGGCTTGGACTCCTCATGGCAAGGACATGGACATATTAGGAGCGAGTCCTGCAGAGGACCCCTGAGATAGAGGATTAAGGGATTAGAGCCAATCCTGAGGTACAAGAAGCTGAGAGAGAGGTAATATTGTTTAGACTGCAGAAGAAAAGCTCAGAGAGATATTATCAATGTGTGCAAATACCTGACGGCGGACAGTAAAGAAGACAGAGCCAGACTCTGCTTAGTGTTATCCAGTGAGAGAACAGGAGGGAATTGGCACAAACTGAAGTGTGGGAATTCCTGTTTGAACATAAGGAAAACTTGTTTACTGTGAAGGTGGTCAAACCCAGGCATATGTTGCCCAGAGAGGCTGTAGAATCTTTGTACTTCTAGATATTCAAAACCTGGCTGGACATGGTCTGCAGCAACCTGCTCTAGGTGACCCTGCTTTGAGCAGGCAAGTTGGACTAGATTGTCTCCAGAGGTCCCTGCCAGCCTCAGACATTGTGATCCTGCGATTCCAGGAAAAGTGTTTTTAAAGCAAGAGATGTGTTCTCTGTTTAGAAGAAATGTGAAGAAGAAAAAGATAGTGGGAGAGAGGGGAAGATTTCTCTTGCTTTCTAAATTCTAAAATTCCTTTGTTGAATTGAGTTGTGTGGAAATATGAATAAGGACGGGAAGGGTGCTGGTAGACATAATACTTCTATTATTACTCAGTCAAAAAGATTGCAAGGCTGAGAGGGGGATTTTTTTGCTGGCTTGTAAATCCGTTGGGAATAACCTTCTGTTTTGGCTGATTGCCTTTTTTAGCAATGAGATTAGCAGTAGGTTTGTTTGTCATCTTCAGGCTTCAGGTATAAGCCACCTTCGCCCTCTGAATAGCTTGTGTGGGCTTGTTCACTGCAACCTTTACGAAATTCATTTTAACTATGTATTTTGAATGCCACAGAAATGAAAATTAACTTCTAAAGTGTAGGTCTAGACTTGGATTTAGAACATAGAATCATAGAATGTTTTAGATTGGAAGGGACCTTTACAGGTCATCTAGTCCAACCTTCCTGCAGTGAACCGGGACATCTTCAACTAGATCAGGCTGCTCAGAACATCTAGCAAGACAGACTTCAGCAATTTGTTCTTGCTGTTCAAATGTCCAAATGCGTGCTCCCTTAAATTAACTGGGACAGAGCAATTAGCCTCTCTTCGTTAAACTACACATTGCAAGATCCTTATCTAAGGAAAACCTCAGCTTCAGTTTTTGGGTAACTATTAATCCTCTTCATAACTTTTCCATAAATAGTATGTAGCTAGTAAATACACAGAGCTGACTTTTGATCCTGTCTGCCTTTCAAGGGGATGTCCTTTACATGATCTAATTAGAAAATCCATTGACCACATGCTGGTGTTATTCCCCATTCCTATGCCTATCCATGAAAATACTGTGAGATGGGAACAAATTTAACACTAACATAGTGGAAAAAATCTTGTCAGATATTTTGTCTGTTCATGACAGGCATTATTAGTCCATTTAGGGCAAAAAGTTAATAAAAAAATTATAGGAATGGAAATCTGCCCAGTTTTATTTCTTTTTAAAAAATTCTTTAATTTTTTTTTTTAAAAGAGATTGTTTTCAGTGTTATGTGCATATTTCAGAATCTTTGCTTTTGTGTTTGGATTCAAGCAAATCTGGGAATGCAAAAGATAATTTAGTCAAAATGTCAATGAAACCAAGTGTCTTGCTCAATAATCTGTATTTGCATCTTGGAGCTTGCTATGAACAAATGCTGTCTACTTACGAAACATAGTTTTTACACTCCTGTAGTCTATAAAATGTTGTCCCATATTAGGCAACATGGCAGTAGAAGTTGCAACGTTTTGGTGTCTGTGAAACAGGAAGCGTATGTTTCTTCTACGGGTTGTGCAGATGTCTGTTTCAGAAAGCCAGACTTCTGAAGATTTGACTTTTTTCTCGTACAGAGTTTACAAGCTGTAGATGAACTTTGCCTTCAGATGCATGCTGAGCCAAATGAGACCTTATGGGTTAGGGTTAGTGGGCAACCCACGTGGGTGTGGTGGCGGATGTCTGCTGCAGACAGGAAGATGAAGTAGATGAGGTCTCCTGACTAAAAACCATATTAAAGGAACACAGGAGAGGTAGAAGCAGGGTCAGGTCATGTCTCCAAACCTTGGAGGAACAGAGGCACTGAGTGTACAGGGACTCAATTAGGAAAGTGAAAGCCCACCTGGAGTAGAATCTACTGAGGGATGTGAAGGGCGTTAGATGCATTAGGATGTATAGCAACAAGTGCTTGGATTACAAATGTATGTGTTATTGCTGTATGGCAAAATAACCTGAAATGAGCATTTTTCATATTTGAACTGAAAGAGCATACTTTCTGGAGAGTATCTTCTTTGACATGTAAATTCACAATTACTTTAAGATTGAATTACTCCCAGCCTCCTATTGATGTATAATGCATTCCGTACTCCTATAGCACACTGATGTTGTGGTACTGCATATTTGTTCTGAAGGAAACAACCAACAATGTAGTAAAATTTCCAGGTGTAATTTTCCTGTTTGCATGTCTGCCTTCTGTCACATTGATTCTATTCATTTATCACTTTGTAGCCAATATATATGATTCTAGAAAAGGAGAACCCCCCCCCCTTGCAAGATCAGAAACTTCTGAGAGAAATCCTAGTGATTTCTTTTACAAAGCCAACACCAAGAATTCTGGGCCACAGGGTGGAGTGAAAAGTGCGGATNTTGCAAGATCAGAAACTTCTGAGAGAAATCCTAGTGATTTCTTTTACAAAGCCAACACCAAGAATTCTGGGCCACAGGGTGGAGTGAAAAGTGCGGATGTTTAAAAAACTAATTATTTTCTAAAAGTAGCTTTTTTGGTTGTATTTTCACTAATCTGATGAAAAATTACTATTATTTAGATAGAGATTGTCTGATCTTTCTTGTGGCATAATGCTGCTGTGACAGGACAGACTTGTCCCTTTAGAAACCGATCAGTCTGGTCATCTTAGTCCCAAGGTCTAGCTCTTCCATCACGGCATTTTGGGTCTACTACCCTTGTGTCCCAGCACAGAATTGGGACAGCCAGCTCAAAGTTAGCCTATATGACATGAATTTTATGCTCAGACTAAGAAAACAGTATCTGATCAGTGGATGCAGGCAGCCTTCCCTCTTCCAGGCAGCACTGTAAACACCTGGGAGACACCAGAGCTGAGCCTGTGAGAAGTGGAGGGAAAGAAAGATTCCCACCAGGGAACTGTAGCTTAAGCAGGCACTTGTAGAGCTTTTTATTATTCAGTGTCAGGTTGCTGTATTTCTCTCTCATCTTCCAGACCGAAGTATGGGTGTGGACAAACAAACCACTTGCAACAGATTCAAGGCACGCAGATTGGTGTGAAATGCATAAACAAAATAGGATCTACTGAATTCCATCAGTGTCAGGATGACTACATTTCAGTTGCTGAGTTGTATCTGAGTGACCATCAGATTGACTAAGACTCCTGAGGTCCTCACAGGCTGCCTGGACAAAACTTGGAGGTGGAAACAGATGACAGGTCTGAGAACTGAAGTGGATGACAGCTTGGTTTTGCAGGTTGAACCTTCATTGTCAGGGAGTGAAGACCCATCTGCTAAGTTGCAGAAAAATAATGAGACAGAAACGTGAGATTTTTTTTTTTTTAATGAAGATTTCTTCTCTGCTCCTAGCTATTTTATTCCCAGTCTGTTTTTCATTGCCCTGAGACTTTCATGCTTTTCAAGAACTGTGGCTTTAGTATAACTCTGCATATTGGGAAGGCTCAGTAAATTAAAAATTTTGTGTCTGAGAGAAGTTGGCCTATTCCTTTCAACTCTTAGCGTCTTCAACAGAACTGATTTCTGCTCTTATTTTTTTTTAATTGGCCTAGTTTGATATTGTCTCATTTCACATTAATCAAAACAGACCATAGAATGAAGTAACTTTGAAATTTGAAAAGCTGAAAATTCACAATTTGGAGGCCTTTTCTGTTTCTATAGTTTCAGCTGTAGAGAACTATAGAGGGAAAACTAGAGAGAGAAAAGCTGAGACAGTTTTTCACTCAGGTGGAGAGAATAGTGTTTTTGCCTGATTCTCCTTCAGTTGCTTCTTAAATTAGAATACTTTAAGATTTAATTAAACATAAAATTGATTGCCCATGTCTGGAAAAAAGTTGAACACATTTGCAGCTCAAGAAGCTCAAATTACAATTTGTGGGAATTACTAGATACCTGAAGATATACTCTTAAAGATACAGATGTTAAACTGGTGAACTATTTTGGAATAAAACTGTTGGACTCAGACAGCAAAAATGTTTAGACTCTCAAATATGGTATCTCTTCGATTTTTCAAAGGAACTTAAAATTAGTAGGATTACTCCCCAGAATCAGAGCATTCCCCTGCTCTGCTCTGTCTGCTTCCCTAAATGTATTTACACTTGTAGCTAAGAAGTGTGGAAATGTTCTGGTATATTACCGAGCAAGGCCAGTGGAAGTAAATATTCATAGCTTGGATAAGAGTAAAGTTTCTATAAAATACATGTTGCTGAATATCTCGTTCTGCTTTCCAAAATGCATTACTGCTCTTCTTGAAGCCAACAGGATTAGGGTAAAGTTGGAAGATAGTTCTCTCTTCCTCTTAAAGAATATATTTTTAAATAGAATTATCTCTTGCCTGAAGCCTGCAAAGGAATTTTCATAGGTGTTAAACCATAAACACCTTTTGGAAGGCTGGCACAATGTGCGCTATACATATTTATAGTTAAAATGCCTCAGGTCTGTATTTTAAACATATAGTTCTGATCTAGTAGTGTCAGTAAACTGTAGATTGGCTTTAAATTGTATCTCAGTTTGGATATGAGAACTGGGCTACAGATCCAGAGTTGATGACAGTATGTTTTATAGCTGGCTACCTGTTTTGCATAGCATGGATTTTAGGACTGTTCTGGCATTTCATATGCGCATTAATGCAAAGACCAACTTAAACACCTCTGATGTGGAGCCCTGCAATAAAATGATAGCACAAAGACCTTTCTACTTGTAAACAAGTCCACTAGATGTCCCTCCAGCTCTTTGTGATGATAATACATGGCTGATTTACTCAGACTGAATGGATCTAAGACGAAGAGCACTGCATTTTATGTTCCATATCTAGCATATGTAGCTGTTTCTGGGTTCTTACAGAAGTTATGAGTCCAACCTCAATACGGTTTCAGAAGCTGAAGGTAGGCATCTTCCTTCCATGTGCGTACACATGTGGCTTTCATCTTTTAAATTATTTTTGTCCTTCTAACTTTCCCTTTTGACAGAGTTTTTGCAATAATATGAATGGAAGGAAAATGCAATCTCTCACTGTGTGGATAGTAGGCAGATATAACACTGGGGTGGAAAAGTAAGTGCATTTGTAGGTTTTGCTGGATTTTTACAAGAAAAAGACAACTTAGCTCAGTCTCAACATTTCTACTCTGCAGGTGAAGACTAGTCTAGAAGTTAATCTAACATGGAAGTCTAGTTAGGTGGCCTGATCAGCATTCAGTCTTACAATGAAAGTGGTCTACTCAGATACTGCAGGAAAGTTAAGACACTTTCTCACTACACCCCAAAACATGAAGATTAATCTCCTCTGAAATGCTGTTAGCTTTGTTCCACATTTTCTTCTGCTACCTCTGAACATGTAATCTCCTTTTCCATCTTGCTACTATCCTGATGCTTGTGACATCTGGAAATGTAGTTCCAGAGTTTGAGTAAATATCATGTGAGATGATATTCTATGTTGATTGAATATCCTCTTACTTTTGTGCTTTGACACAGAGAAAATGAATCTCTCAGTCTTGTTCTTTGTATTTTTTAATCCCATAGCCTCTTATTCATCAGCTTTCTAAGGAAAATAATAATCATATTTTTATTATTTCTATCTATATTCCTACTCTTTCTCATCACATTTTCTGCTGTGCTATGTTTTTCTTGGTGCAGTGTGTAGTATGGCATAAATTTCTTTAGATGACAAAACCACAGGAGATGGGGCTAATATATTGCTAACTTCTTAACAAGGTCGCCAATTCATACATAGCTGTATGGAACAGTATGTCCATATTTCTGTTGGCAAGATAATATACTAGGAGCATTAGATGTAGGCAAAATACATTAGCTAAGATACAGAAAAAACAGCCCTTTGGGTGGCTTCTGCAGCACTACTCATATAGTGATTACACAGACTCATAGTTATTTTTAATAGAGATAAAACTGTATTGAAAAGAAGAGATATTGCTTTATAATTAGGAGGTGCTTCTGTTGTTAAATTTAATGTGACTATTCCGTTATCTTCTGCTTGCTGTGCATCCCACCTCTCAAAGCACATCTCCTGTACAGTGACATAGCAGGTGTGTCTAGATACAGAGTTAATAGAGAATTAGTAAGTGCTCTCTAGAAACCTTTGCCAGATGTCAGGGATGTCAATAGTGTAGGGCAGACTCTTGCATTTTAATCTTCTACTGTAGATTTATACTATAATCTCAGACAAGAAGTGCTTGTGATGGGGTAACTTGTGTTGCAAGGAGACCGCAGACAAAAACCTGGTGATTCCAAGAAACAAGAACAGTGCTGTATAGAACCAGAGCAATAGTTCCTCAAATCCTCTAGGTTCCTTCTGCTGCAGCTGTGATTGGCATAGCCCAGTTATGAAATTTAATATTATTAAGCTGAAGATGTGGGTAAGACATGGTGGAAAGAATGATTTTCTCTGCATGGAAGTGTCAGATGCCTTGAACATATCTAGCAATGGCAGTGGGTTGGAGTGAGGCTGGGGAGAAAGAGAGTATGCAAAAAGGAACATAGGAGGTTCCGCATAAATAGGAGAAAAAACTTCTTCATGGTGAGGGTGACGGAGCACACTGGAACAGGCTGCCCAGGGAGGTTGTAGAGTCTCCTTCTCTGGAGACGTTTAAAACCTGCCTGGACGTGTTCCTGTGTCACCTGATCTATGTGATCCTGCTCCGATGGGGGGATTGGACTAGATGATCTTTCGAGGTCCCTTCCAATCCCTAACATTCTGTGATTCTGTGAAAAGGCATCTATACGTTAGTAAATCAGACCAGTGGACTCTGAGTCAGCTCTGGCACAGAAGCTTCGAGCCTCTATCAATAAAACGGGCTAACCTATATCCAAAACAGAAAGTGGTAACACTAGGTCTCTATTAAAAGTGAAGATCAAATTCTGTTTTCCTCTGTTGAGAATTTGACACAGATCATGTAAGACATTCTTCTCTGACCACAAGCACACAGGAAGTTCAGAAAACTGCAAGTTAATTCACTATGGGAAAATATTCACAGTTATGTATATATAAAAAGAAAAAGAAAGGAGGGCAAATTAGGATGGCCAGTCAGAGTAGTTATCCTTGTGCTTGTTAGGATATCCAGGAGTAAGCAGAAGTGGGGAAGGTAGTGGTACTGTCCTGTATTGGCAATTTGGAAGCCAGGACTCAAATGTGAAAGGATCTGTGCAAAATTGTTACAAAGGGATAAGATAGGTTTTACCTTGAGTTTTTAGCAGAGACATCAAAATATTTTGAAGATGCTAAAGTCTATGTTCATATGCAGACTGGGTTGCTAAGGTGTTTCTCAGGGCCTAGCAATGGTAAGGGATCTGGTGATCTCCTGTATCTCCATGACACCTCCCTCTTGGTTCTTCTAGCCTGCTTTGATCCTTTGTACCTGCTGCTGTTTTGTTACTGTTCCTGTGGTATTGCCTGCCACAGATGGGAAGGAGGAGGGGAGGAAATTAGCAACATGTTTTTCCCTTTCTCTTCTGCTTACCTTCTAACCCTCCTCTCCTCCTCTCTCCTTAGATCATGGGAAACCAGACAAGGGAAAGAAGATTAGGAGGTTGATGGGAAATTCCTTTCCTATCTCTGTTCCCCTTCTGAATGTAAAACAGGTGCCTGTACTTGTCCTCTAACCCCCTCTAGTCCTGAAGTTGTCACTTTATGTCTATCTCTTACCCAACCACATGCCTCTGTTTTCCTACCTCTGTTTTCCTACCTCTCCAGGGCGGGAGATTGGGACAGCAGGGTTAATGATCATTCTGAAACTCTCTTATCAAACTTAGGAAAAAATGTGCTGGTAGGATGGGTTTGTTTGTAATGAAATGCATAATGACCTTTGTTTTTCTGCACCTTACTCTATATTTTTACACTAATAAGACTTTAAATTGAAAGTGTGAGGCATCTTCTGAGATGAACTGCCACTTGTGCATCTTGTGGAGTGATGAAAATGACAGTAGGATTATGTAGGAACAGATCACCTTTACCCTAATTTCATCAGACCGAAAGCCATCTCTTCACAATTTTATGTATGAGCGTGGTGTCAGCAAAAACTGTATTACTTTGGTTGGTAATGGGCATAAGGGATGTTTATTGAAAGATGTAGTTCAATGAACACTCTCTGAACTGAGTTTCTCAGAAGTAAAAGATTTGTCTTCTGTGCTGAACGTCATGGAAAACACTTTATTTTTCCATTTTAGTCATCCTATTTACTATGTGCTGCTTCTCAAATCTGTCATTATGCTGTTGTTCTTGCCTCATGTTTTCATCCTTTTCTTTCTGTACGTTAGGTTATTTTGATTGGGGCTTTTATTTTCTTTCAGTTGGGTAATTAATAACATTGGCTTCACTCCTTTTATGCCCATGCTGAATTTGCCTCATTTCTGTTTTGCTCTTCAATTCATACGTCAGCAGAGATCTCTGGTTACAATAACTTCATGTTTCCTGGAAGTTCTGCGTCATGGAGCCAAATTTATCCACAATGTATTTTCCATTGACACAGAAATTACACCAAGAATGAATCATCCTCTGGTGTTTATGTTCATCTGGTCTTTTTTTTTTTTTTTCCCTCAGATACTGTTTGTTTAAATTCATCATGTAGTACTGGTAGTCATTTGTACAATACGAAACCAAATTGTGTTGTTCTGGGGACTTGGCAAAGACAAGAACAATTAAAGTAAAATTATGGAAGTCACAGACCCAGGCTAGACCTGTTTCTTTCACATAATGGATGTAGTACTCACAGTAAGTACTAAATCTTAGTGCAGTCTGATTTTCAGTGTTCTGAACAAAAGAAATGTAAGATGGGAAAATAGATTTTAGATATAAACTTCCATTTGAGAGTACAAAAGCTGCAGGTACCTCTGACCCCTATACAGAATGAAAAAGATGGCTAGCGTCCAACTAGCTTTAGAGTGATGCACACTTAAAAACATTCAGAGTAACCTTTCTGAGGTCTGATATGGGTGCTTAATATGGAGTTAAACAAGGGAGATTTTAATTGTGTTTTTTAATAATCCTAGAAAACTACACATATTAAAAAGTAAAAACATGACTGAAGTTCCAAAATATTAAATCTAATGGTTTCCTCCTCAACACTGTCTGGTTGCCAGCAGCTGGGAGAGACAAGCATAAGAAAGGTGAGATTTTTTAAATTCTCAGTTCAGGACCTCTCTTAACCCTTGCCCTAAACAGCTGCTGAAGAAATAGGCTACATCTCTGCATCTTTTGGCTGCAGCACATTCAATGAGTCCATGGGGATGGTCCCATGCACCGCTGACATAGCCGGAGGAGCCGTAAGAGGGCAGAAGAGTTTCTGAAGCTGTTTCATTTATTTTCCTCTGAGCTGAGAGGCAGCAGTACCTAGCCAGTTATTTCATAGTCTTTGCCAGCTGGCCAGTATATGAGCACATACACTGTGGTGAGATCTGGGTGTGTGATCCTTCCCTGCTAGCCCACCCTTAGCCAGGGAGGGCAAAGGAATTCTGGAAAATAATCTGGATTTTATCTGGATGTCATGATAATGTTTATCATCACGATGACAAACACTGTTGTCTCCTACCATACTAAGGCTGAATTTCAACCCACCATGAGGAGCCTTCTATTTGCTGCCTTGCAGGGAGTGCTCTGAAAAGGAAAAACAAGTTGTAAAATGTAATAGTTTTATTGATGAAAGAGAAAATCTTCACACAGTAGTAAAATACATCCTGCAAGACTTCTGACATCTGCTCTTCAGTGATGCATATTGCACAGCATCCAGTTGTTTCTTGTTAAGTCTATTTAGAATGGGGCTAATAGGTGGGGCAAGCTCTATTTACAGCAGATGAAATGATGGGATCTCTGGAGCCTGTTTGCTGCATTTTAAACTCACTCTGAGGCTGCTTCTGCCTCACTCCTATAGCAGAATTGTGAGCTGGGGAGCACAAACAAGCCCTGCCTTCTGTATCTTCTGCACCCCAGTGCTGTGATGGGCTCAACATTTACTCTTTTAGCTCTGGCATCGAAGTGAAGGAGATTTGGGCCAGCATAAATACACGTGTAGGGCTGCAGTGTGTCAGTAGGTCTTCCTGGCAAAGGTGGCTGGTGAAGTGAGTCCCAAAGTGTGAGAAAGCAAAGTAAGAAAGAGATGCAAGAGCTGGGGAGGAAGCTAAGATGAGAGTCTTTTGTAATGCAGCCATGCAATGTCTTTGCCTTAATACATATTTTTATAGAAGTAACACTTGAGGTATCTAATCCTTGCATACTCTCTTCTTTAAACTATAAGTGAAACCAGGAAAAATATTTTGGAGTTTTATTTCAGTTGTCAAAACTATCAGCAAACTTAATTCTAAACTCACCAAAACATTGTGTCCAAAAGAAAAAGACAAGCTTTGACAACTGTATTTCTGCAAATTTGTGGTAAATGCTTTAAGAACTGACATGCTTTATTCACTAAACAGCCAGACAGAAAAATTACTCTTTTCTTACTTCTCCCTACACAGCCATTCTGGACTAGAATTTCTTAAGATGTGAAAAACCCAGATCCAATTTTCTTGCAATTCAAAGGGATTTGAACCCATATTTCACAACAGAGTTCACTAACCGCTATTGTATGTGTTACTCTGGAGTGGATTTCTCTCAAGTATCCGTCTTAATGATGTTCAGCATTGCTTAGAATACTAAACATTTTGGTGGAGAAGGGACAGGAACTTAATGGTCTTGCCTGTTTTTCCACTCTTCACCCTGATGGATATTTCATATAAAGTGGACCTACTCTGCTAGGAGAGATTAATGACTACACTCAAGTGTACCTTGGAGTGGTTCAAGTTCTCCCTAGAAGGTGGGATACAAGAGTTTAACTGCCCCTAGGAAGTGGAGGCGTCCTGTATCCTCCAAATAATCTTGACATCAAATAGCCTGTATATTTCAAACACTCTAACACTGCACTGTTAGTGTGTGTGATATGGGGAGGAGGTGCTTATTATTAATTTCCTTGCATCTGCCTCCACTTGTATTGCAGGTACAAAAGCCCAAGTACTTTCCTTCATGGTTTCTTCAAGGTTGTTCACCTGTGAGAGAACTAGAGTGAAAGGTGTAAAACCTCATTGTGAAAGATGTAAGACTGCACTCACAAAAGACTTTAGGGAACAGACACAAGTGCCCCTCGCAACCTTCTGGTAGCAACCCAATGAGAGTGAACAAGCTGCTTTAAAGTAATCCTACTCAGTCTTAACAGGTCCTACAGCCATATGAGCAGCACCCCCACATCAGAGACTGATGAGAGATCAAGTAAAATTGGCAGGAATACTTACTGTTTTGAATGATAAGTAATTATAATGGAGAAAAGTGAAATAAAGCAGTAGTGATGCTCAAAACTACAAAGACCAATGTGGGCATTTGCACATGAATGTGACTTGCAGTTCTTTATCTCCCAAGTATGTGATCTTGAGCAAATTCAGACCAAGTAGGGTCTTTGTTCACTGCTTTAATAGCTACAAACCTCCTTAAAGGAAAGACGCTTTTACTTTTATCATCTTATCAAATTCTTGTGAAATAGAACCTGGCTGTCTAAAACAGCCTTCTGTCTCAAGGTACTCGACAAAGTAGGAGCTTTGTAGAGGCTGACTGCACACTGACATATAAGCAAATGCAATGGACAGGTGTGTTTGACAATAACTTTTACACAATGTTTTGTTTGAAAGCCTGGAAGAGCTGTCCAGCTGTGCTGCATAATCTTGTTACATTTTTTTCATGTCATAAAGTCAATCTGACAAAACTAGGATGTGATGAAAAGGGCTTTTGCACACATTTAAGTGGACCTCTGGTTTATCAGGCTGTTGCTGAACAATGGTAACTTGGATTATGTGCAGATGGTTTCCATGTGGTGGTAGGCCTGTCTTTGTGTGGTTCTGACATGGGAATACTATTTTCAGTATGAATTAGTGTATAACAAACTGTTCATAGGTTGATTAAAGATTTATGTCTTGCAAGACAAGTTCTCCAGTGTTTTAAACTATTATTGACACAATGATGGCAGTTCCCAAATGTGAATATTCCTCCACATCAGGTCATATCAAGGTTATTTAGCTGTTGTTTAAATATTTAAAACTCAATTTTATTTTAAAAATGCAGACATCATAAAAGATAATACTTACTTGTGTTTAAACAACCAAAAAGGCAGAAGAGGACTGAAAGTATAGTTAGACTTAATTTGAAGTGGCTTGCTGATTAGGGTAGTGCATTTAATTTCAGAGTAATATCTTTGTTCTCCTTGTAGGTTTTGGAACAACATGCTCATACTATGAATTCACTCTGATAAGTATTTCTTGCCTCTCTCTTTCTAACAGAGATCCAGTGCACAGCATGAGCAAATGTGAATCTTGTATTTGGAGAAGCATGATAAGCATTTTGAAATTCATCCCAAATATCATCAAATATATTCCTCTTTGGAAAGAGAGACTATAATTAACCTACTAAAGCTTTTAACCGTGGATAATCACGGTTGTTTTCATTTCTTTCAGGAGCACATCCTTGGACTCATGTAGTGTCTTAAACTATGGATAAAACCTCATGGTTTGTGTTTTTGAGAAGACGGGTTTGTTGCCAGATTCAAGAGTGTGCCTTCTCAGAGACACTTCTTTGTAGGGAACTCAGATTCTTTTATGAAAAACTAGGGACCTACATTCTTCCAGATTTGCACCCCAATGACAGCACCTAGCTGCATATGTAGAACAACATGAATTCTTGGCTCACTGACTAGATATAAGCATGTCAGAGTTTTCTCAGAAGTTTTGGAACTTCTGTCTCTGCTGCTGGGGTTCTTAAATCTCCATGGATTATCTTTAAATAAGGCACAGCTTTCACTGCATCTAGAGATCAATAGTCAGCTGGTAGCAGAGTGTAACATTCCCTTTTTCTGATCAGCCTCACCCAGACTAACTGCAGCTTTGAGACTTTTGTTGAGTGACCTGGAGCCTCAGCAGAGGGAATGATGTTTAGTGGTCTTATCAGTCTTGTCTTTCACTGAGAGATCCGCGTTACCAGTCTAGGAAACATGCCTTGCTAAGCATGGCTACCATCAGCTGTACCTTCACAGCTCCTGATTTTCCATTTCCAGTGCTGCAGTTGTTCTCTGGGATTAGTGGCTTTATCAGGATGGTTTCTCATGGCTTGTGATTAGGTTGCATTCCCACTGGTGCTCAAAAGTGACTAAGCTATTCCTTTCCAAAGAGCACAGCCAATAGATGATAGCCTCAGCTGCTGATACTGCAATTTTACCTGGTAATTGTTCCATGCAAAAGCAACTGTGCTGGGAAGGAGTGGTAGAACGTCAGGTTCTTTTAGAGCAGGTGAACAACGGGTCTGTACTGTTAGGGTCCTCCTTGATCTCTTCTTATGGACTTAAAAATTATTAATTCCATTCATTGTGGAACAACTGTTTCAACAGCAGGGTTGGAGTATTCTACTCACTTCATAGTAGTCTCAGGCTTGGTTTTGAGGACACTCTTTAGAGAAAGCAAAGCATCTGAGAAATGCCTTGGATCCAGTTTTCCTACTTGGAGTACGGTAAGACCACAGCTCACGCTACAACATTTGTCAAACCATGAGGGTTAAAGTGCATTTCTGAGCCACAGTTGGCAGCATGTGCCACCTCATTAGAAACTCTTTGAGATGCTGGGCTTCATATGAGCATTGCCTCCAATATAGAGAGGACTGAATTTTAACCCTCAGGCTGTTGCAATATCATGCCCCATTTGTATGGGTAAACTGACTTGCTCTTTTCTGTTTGTGTATGGGAATGATGCAAATTCCAGGAGAGCTGGATTGTCCGTGCAGTTTCACATAGCATACATGTTGTGCTGGAGGAAGATCTCTCTAATTTTGGGAGAGGTGGGATCCCATTTATTAGCATTTTCTACTCACTAATGTGTATCTTTTCCTTATTATTTCTCTTCTTATTTTTCTGTAGTGCCGCAAGATATATCTGGTCTGAGATTTACCCTTACCAGTAGCCAAATATTTCCCTGCCCTGGGGAATGAAGGTGTTCCCACCCGTATTTCATCAGAGTAAATGAGTACTCTATTTATGCCCTAAATGTTCCATTTGCAGTAATGTGCAATGCTGTAATCCAAGTCACAGTCCTGCTCAAAGTAGATGTTACTCTACAGCCTGGCATCTTAATCTGTGCATGCAAACTACAATTACATGAACTATTACCTCTCACGTAATAGTATATCATAAGGCCAGAATGAGTGTTTCTGGATATTCAGTTTTGATTTAGCTTACAGGTTGTGACTTCTTGCAAAATGTGAAACAGGTTAAGGTTCCTTGGAGCTGATGCTGTTGTGGATCTGGGTTCACGGGTGCTCAGATTCCCCTGAAGATAGCAGGGGACATATCATACTTCACATCACGTTGTAGTTTCAGGGGAGTTTTTGTTACAGGCATTCCAATGATATTCTTATTCAGAGCACATATCTAATTTCAAGCAGGCTCTGCTAGTCTAGTGCCATTAGGCATATTGTTTGCACAGTTGGTAGAATTTTGAGAAGTGTTGAAAGTAACAAGTGGGTTCACTTGTATCTTTAAATTGCCAGGGGAACACAACCAAGCAATCAATTTTTCCTGTGACATTGCCATCCTCAGCCAGCTTTGTTGAAAGTAGGTGGCTTCAACATGTGAAGCATTGATGACTTCAATTATTCTCTATCACATTTAGAGTGAATAAGAGCTCACCATTTTTTGTGTTACAGCACCTAAAACGTTTCAGTGTGCAGTGAATTGCAATAATTTAAGTCAAAGGGAGGTTTCTGTCTACCTGAGCAGTAACAGCACCTTCAGCAACGCAGAAAGATTGACTGTGGGACTTGGGATATCCCAGGAGGAAAGGAAGATGAAACAGTGAGGTGGTCATGGGGAAGAAGCAACAGCATTCAGCAAGCATTTGAAAAGTGCGTGCTCCGTCTTTATAAGCAGAGGATTCTGACTGTTGTCCTTCATCTGGCTAGGAGGACCTGGGCAAGTAGCTCTATGCAGTGATTTTGCAATGCTCCATCAAGGCAACTGAGCACACATAAGAGGGAGTTTGACTTCTGAATCATCAATGACTGATTCAGAAAAAGCACAGTAAGTCATCTCACTAGCAGTAAGAGTAAGCCTGATTTCTATCGTCCTTTTAATTGTATTTTTAAAAATTTTTTTGTTGTGTTGCCAGTAGCAAAATTCCCTGCAATATGCTGAATGCGTATCAGTTGTTTTGTTTTTATTTCAGCATCTCTCAGGATTTGAGTAAATGGTCCAAAGTCTCATCTCACTGATACTGTCCCCAGAAAAATAGTCTGTTTCTGCTGCTATATTTCCCTAATCTGTTACAGAGGAGATTGTGAAGAAATTTTAAACCAAAAAATCTTTTGTATCTTTTGTTTTTATTTAGCTTTAGTCTAATTTTATCATTTCTTTGTCTGAAAAATTGCATTGGCCCATCTGTGTTACAACTCCCCAGAGGAAGGATCAAAAATCTCACATCTTCCAGTGTAAGGAGAGCACTGGGGGGCAATGGAAATGCTGAATGTTCTGTTTGCAGTTTTGCTCCTGCACTTACCCTGACATTGCTGTCTAGAGCTTTAACTGTTTCTCAGTACATCAGTCAGTAACTTGTTGCTCCTTACATTTAATATATATATTGTCAAACTATGAAGGATGAAATGGAGCTTTTAACCATAGCTGAATCCATGTATGTCTCATTCATAACTTCCGGAGGTGCTGGAATCATATTTTCTTTTGCAGTATAGGGAGAATTGAATGCTGTGATGCCTATTTCATAGAATCAGAGAATG
>VZZY01020666.1:0-47723 GCA_013400335.1 Eurystomus gularis
CTACTAAATCAAAATCCCATGAAATGTCAAGTAACTTCGAATAAGTAACTATTAAACAATAAAGTCTTTAGTGTGGAATAAATAAAAGACCCTGGGCAGAAAGTATTGGACTTTGATGGTAGGAGAGACAAAGATTACCTAACGTCAATTGTTACATAATTATACTCTCAGTTTCTAGATAAAGAAAAACCTGAAATGAGTAACCAAGTATACCTTTGTGACCTCTTCTAGATAATCTTTCAAGATTAAGATGATGGTGAAGTGTAATCAATGCCATGGTAGATTCCAAGGTTTTAGAAGAGAGTGTAGATAGAAGTCAAGATGATAAATCCTTCTTCAAGTTCATTTTACCTGGTATCAGTGTCAAATTATGAAGTCTCATTGGGTCTTTAATAACCCTCTAAAATGGAGCGATGGTGGAATTGCCTTCCTGTTATTACTCATGCACCACAGGAGACCAGGACTCATCTTGCTTACCAGACAAGAGCTCTGTGTGGGTTTTACATTCCAACACAATTTTTCAGTCTTTCCTTTCCAATTAGCTTTTCCTAGCTCTTCAATAAATGTTGTATAATATGCCAAATTCAGCTCTTATTATTTTGAACAACTTGTTCAAAATGCAGCATGTTGGAAAAATAATAAATATGTTCTTGACCATATGATAAGTGTGAGATAACTATCTTGGAAACATAAAAAGTAGATACATTTTTAAGTTTATTCATAGGCTGACTGTCTTTATAGTGTATTATGTATGTCTGACTAGACTCAATTATGTTTATCAATTAAACACGGAAGGAAACTTCATTTTAATTTATCTCTTTATTATTATAGATAAATTTCATTAGTGGCAACTGACTTTCTGTTTCAGCATGAAAACGTAGATGATGTTTCATTCATCTTACTGATTAGCACTGCTAATGAAGAAGCTGCTCTGTGTATGAAGTTGCTGACTTATAAGAAAAAGAGAGCCTCTTTGTAAAACACTTTACAGAAACATCCCTAAAAATATCACCTACTGTGTGTTTGTTTCTTTTAAAGGAAAATAAATACAGTTTTTAGTAGGAGAATGGATGCATCTGGCCAGTGTCATAAACCTGCACTGAAGAAGGAAATTAATGGTGTAGGGAGCAGGGCTCCATAATGACAGAAACCCTTCTGGAAATCTGAAATTCTCTAAAAAGATTGAATATAAGGGTTTTATCAGCCCTCTCACATAACCTTCTGGGATTCCTACTCTCATCACATGACCTTCTGCACACAAGATTTACTAACTGTAGGAAAATAGAAGAGTGCAGAAGGCTATAGTAGTTACCAAGTTACTTCAGCAGTGCTGGTGAGAAGCGTTTACCTTGTTTAAACACTCAGTTCTAAAGATTCATCATTTATAAAGATTGGAGAGTTGAGAAATATCGACACTGTGAAAGACTAGAACAACCACAGAATCTCTTGTTGATATTTCATTCCTTGCATACGTAAATAACACTGAAACCAATTCAAAAAGAGTGGAGTGTGAAGGGCAATATATTTTTTCAAACTACTATTTTTTTCAAATTCTTTTAAGCAAACTCATTCAAAAATCAAGTTCAGTTTTATGTAATTCACTCATTGTTTTAATGGCAACGTTTGAATGGATTCATAAAACAACATGTAAAAGCAGACAACAAAATCAGTACCATAGCAGCAAGTCCACAGCTATATTTGAGACAAAGAACACAACAGAGAGAGTCCTCAAAAAGTACTATACTGTTTTGAAAAGTAATATACCCATCCTGTCACCCATCTCCAAATCAAATCACATCAAATGAAATCACATAAAATTTGTACCCTTAAATGGCATTAGGCTAGCAATGGTTGATTTTTGACACGAAAATGGGGGTTGTAGCTCTTGTAGAATGATCTTTAGAATGTCAAAAAGTTTTTTTAAGAAGATGGATCTTGAAAGCTTCTAAAAATAGTGAAACGGAGAAACCACTTGGTAGCAAAACAAATAACAGAGGTCACAGTGCATGATCTATTCATTATTACTACATGTACATCCAAAGATGGGGAGCTAGGAATTTCCTAGCTAGGCCTTTAAAGAAAGTTCCAATGTGTATTACGTATTTTTTATTCTTAGGAGACTAAATCTTATTTCAGACCCAAACTTGCCTCAGTGAAAGTAACTCTGAAACTATTCAGTAATAACAGTCAAAGGCCTTAATGAATAGTTATCTCAGGTACTTCATGTTAGTTTTTAACTTCTTACCAAGCAGTACATACTAAGCTAAAAAGACTTGCTCTTAAACTGACAGTATAGCTCTCAATCATATTCACACATACTGATAACAAAAATTGCTGTCAAATCAGTTTCAACATATATTTGCCATAAGGTTGAGCCTATTATCTAGTCAGTGCACTCACTGGAAAAGTTTACTGTTTTGTCTCAGTGAAGTGTTCAGTGTATTATGGCTCTTTTCCCACTCTTGAGCAAATTAAGTGTTTAATTGAAGTGGTAGACCTATGAGCACAAAAGAGAAACAGGAAAGTATATTTAAAATATTACAATAGGCTTAATTACACAGAATACATACTCAGCTAAAAAGTAAATTATATTCTCCTTAGTGTGCTATATTTTTGTATTTTTATATATTATGTCATTAATCAGAAAATGGAACTTGATTTTTAAACATCTCATTGATTTTAAACATCTCATTTCTCAAAGAAAAATTTCTTCTATATAACCATACTATACCATTTATACTTATGCCTGTAAAAATGTAAAAAATGTTGAATCTTTTAAACTGTTTGTATTTTTTCCCCTCTTTATTATAGTTACTATATATTCTGACCATTAAAATTATCTTCTTTAAAGAAGGTAAGTCAAATATGGCAACTTTGTGGGGGTTCAGTATATACATTTTTCTGTGTGAATACGGAGAAATAGAGAATTGTCCAGGGACAGAAGGCTCACCATGGACCTTAGCAAGAGAAAAGATAAACCTCCCTTCTACTCTAGCAGTTTTATCTTTCATCAGTTATGGGAATGTCTCCCCTCAGTAGTGCTGGAGCCACAGACAACATGCCACTATTGCCCCAGGGCTGCAGTAACTGTAGTTTTTTCATAGCCCAGGAAGAGGAAAGAGGCCAACAACAGATGACCCCATAACTGTTATCCATTAAATACATGGCTTTTTCCTTCAATAATTTGTATCTTGTCCTGACATAAATGTCTAGCATTCCTTAGTCTGGTTTCCAGTTAAAGACACAACCTCCAAATCACACAACTGTAATATATTCCCCAAAACAATAAAATTGAAATGTAACTGATTGGACGAAGGGGACAATGCATCAAGTCATTATTAAATCAGTTACATGTAAAATGAGGAGCTCTGAAGCTTTCTTTTTATTTATTGGGTTGCCATGCTGTGATTTCCGTGTGCCATACCATCCCCTGTGATTTCCTCCAATTCTGTACCATCTCTGATAATTTCTAGTAGACTTACTTTAGATCACATACTGAGTATCTGACAGACAAAGACAGATTCCAAACACCTCTCTAGCCATACAACATGCTTTGTGTTGCTGGGCTTTTGATAGGACTCTATAGGGATGGTGCATTCCCTGTCACTGAGGCATCACAGTAAAATGCACCCAGCTGAAGAAAAGAGGCAGAGGAGAAGCTGCAGCCTCCTTCCCCACCCCACTAGAGTCTCTCTGTCAATAAGGCTTTGTTGAGCCAAAGCTGTCTAAAAAGGTCTCTCTCTTAATTAATAATTGCTCCAAAGGTCTTATCAAATACTGAAGCAACTCTGCCTCTGGCGTATTTAACAGTTGTTGGAATGGAGTACATATTATCTCAAAAATGTCATCCCCCAAGGTGAACCAGAAGGCATAGAATCATGGAATCATAGAATGTTTTAGACTGAAAGGGACCTCTAGAGGTCATCTGGTCCAACCTCCCTACACAAGTAGGGACATTTCTACCTAGGTCAGGCTGCTCAGAGCCTAACCTAGGCATCATGCAACATTTCTAAACTTTCTCAATACACTATAAAATACATGGATTTTTTCCTATAGTTCTCTGTTATCCTTGGGATTTCATTATGAATAAATCTGGTGCTCAAGGAATGCTGAGCACCCTGAACTTTTTCATTTGATGAGAAACGATTAGCCTATATCCTGAGGGACTGGTAGAGCATTACACTCCAATTTCATTTTTTTAATTCTTGCAGCATGTCTCTACCTGAATTGAAAATTGTATAGTATGTGAAGCAAAAGAGCTACTATTATATTGAAAATAAAGTGAAGAAATACACGATGTTCCAATAATCCTTTATTTATGAACTTCAGATAAAATATTCTATATGAAAGGAGCCATGTTCTAAACACTGGTTTCTAAACCACTTAGAAACCCTGCTAATAAGAACTCTAACATCACTGATAAGGCTATTAACCAACTGCCTCAGTTTACCACAATTCTTACAAACATACTCTCACAAAAACTGAAAAATACTCGAGTCAGCTCTGACTTTTATATAACAGTGATCTATATACACACTAGTAAAGATTATTTAAATCAGCATGGCATAAATCACTTTTAGTGAAATTAGCAGTAATCTCCCAAAACCAAAAGCCTGTTTCTTTGGGGATGAATTGTCCAGTTCTGATGATCACTTTTTTTAGATACCTTTGGAATTCTTTCAATGATCAAGTTCAACTGGTGTTTTTTCATTTTATAACTGATACAATTTTGCTCAGCTAACAGAAAGGCTTTGGAGAAGAACATGGAACAAAAGATATTATTAGTGCTATGCAACGAACTAAACAGAAACTTAGAAAAAAAACTCTGGGTCACAACTTTGCCTTTCCTGATATAGCAAAGGCTGTGAAGGCTTGTGTGAAACATTGAGATGTTTTTAATGAAGCTACTATAATCTATAATCATTAGCTTATTTCATAAAAAGATGTGAAGAGACAAAAATGAAAGAAATATCTCTAATGCATTTTTTTATCTCAATGCAAGTTATGTCCCTAGCCATCGTATGCACACTGTTTGCTCCCTGTCTGCTAATGGGCCCCTGTGGTGTTCTTAAAGGCAATTCGTTTGGAGTTACAATAATCATTCACTTCTTCTGATGACTGACTGTCTCTCAGTGACCATAAAAAAATTCTATCTTTCCTCTCAGAATATGTGTCTCTGACAAGAAGGTTGTGAAGAGCGTTGGTGAAATAGCTTCCTAGTTTGTACGGTAACATATCCGGAAAAAAAAAAAAAGTAATAAAAAGTGAATTTTAATCTTTTTTCTTTTTTTTTTTCTCCCTTCTAGTGTGCCCTCTCATCTCCTTCAGCTTTGTCAAACACTCTTGAACAACTGCAATACACATTTGTATTTACTCTTTGCCGCCACCTGTGTAAGGTAGGCAAGAAAAAATGTAGATCTGTCAGTCTATGCAGAGAATTATTCTAGTATGGAAGTGATGCATTCACACAACCAATAAAGCAAATGGCAAATTCATTCCCAACATAATTTGGAAGTCAGTATTTTACAGTCTTTAAGGCCAGTGTACTGAATTAGTCAGTCTTTTGTTCTTATCTTTAAAGTTAAATGTACTGTAATTTATTATAGTAGTGTGTTCAGAATTGCTGAGTTAAGGATATCAGAAAGCTGATTCCCGCTCTGGAATTAATCACAAAGGAGAGTACTGTATGAAAGCAAGGACAGGTTACTCTTCAAAGATTTTTGAGGTTGAAAACAGATTATAATGTTTTATTGTTAGTTCATAACGAACCGAGATATTTCCTTTGACTGCAATACAATGTTCCAAGGAGACTGGTTCATTTTTCTCTCAGAAAGCAGTAGGAAGATTATGGGAAGAAAACAATTCTGATTTTCAAATTCTCCAGCATGATTGATTTAGGGAAAGTTCAGCAGCAGAAGAAATATTAGAAGTTGGCACTCATAGCTTAAGCAGTTTAGCATGCATAACACTGCCCTTGGAAGGGTACAGGTAGTGCTGCCAACTTCTATAGCAGTATGGTATGAGATAACTGAGATTACTGATAGTCTTCATAAAAGCATAAAAGACAGATTAAAATGTTTGTGTAAGAATGTTAAGTACATTGAAAAGGTATTGACATACTTTTTTCAAAATGTCTTAGAGAGCAGACAGTAAAGTAAGCCAGAAAAGATATTTCAGATTCCTCATAATACATGAGTAAATATACCTGTAAATATGATGTTTATCTTAATAACGTTGTATATCAGTTTCAAATATGTCATGCACTGAGTGGGGTAGACATGTACCTGTAATAGATACTAATGTGAGAACCAGTATTTTTTATATATCTCATTTTGTTTACTGACCACAACTTTTAGGTTTAATACTCAACACAAAAATGCTTCTACTTCAACCATACAATTTATCGCAGAGGCAATATTTCACATTTGCAAAGTGTTTAAAACCCATTGATTCTTACAGAACATCTCTGTAATTAGCTAAATATTGTTTATCTTTGTTTTACAGAACTGAAGCAGAGAGGAAAAATTATTTGTCCAGGATTTCATAGTTAATCAATAATAGTTAATAAATTCAAATATTTCAAATATTACTGTTCCTCACAATTCTAAAATAAATGTACTATACTACCAGTATAATCAACATCAACACCAAACAGTACAACAAAACAATACTGATGATATATTAGAATTGAATCTGGCAATGTCTTCATAAGCAGCAATGTCTGGCTGCTTTCTACACAGAAGACAGTAAACCAACCTTGATTAAATAGTTATTCCTGTCGGTATCAACATATCCCAATTCTGTGGCAAAAGTGAAATCTAAGAGGATATGTCTAATGCCAATTAAAAAAAATAGTTTCATTTAACACCAAACCCACAGAAAAAAAGCAGAGTCATACATAGAAGTTTTAGCTAGGAAAGGCTAGAACTCAAGATTGCCCTCATTCAACCATGTGCCCTGATCTTCTTTTCTTCTTTTGAACAGATTAAATTAATATTCTTCAAGACATAAATACAGAGTTTCAACAGGGGATATGGCAAAGTACTCTTGCATGCAATATCCTATAGCTTGGTGATTAATAACTGCCAAATGTTGTATTAATTATTTCCTGTTCGTGAACAATTTTCTTGAAGGTCCGGTCCCACAAAGAAAGAATGGAATTCCTCTATTCTCCAGATAGAGGCTTGATGCTTCAGACTTTTGTCATGAATGCCCTTACTCATTTGGAATCTAGTTAAATTTAAGTGAAACCACTTCCAAGAAACATTTAATCATACGAGCTTTTGTAAAATGCCTGGATGAAGGCAAAGTTACTGTGAGTATCATTCTAAGTGTCCAAATAAGCTAGTTCCTTTTTTTTTTCTTGTGTCTCCTTTCAGAAATTTTATTAAAAGTGAGGCTGACAGATGACCCTGCTCAGTTCTCCAGGTAACGAATGCTGTTTTATTGACCTTCTTAAGATCAATTATTTAGGCTCAGCTGCCTCTTACACAGGAAACAAATGGGATGTACGCTATTGAAATTCTACACTTCACCATTTCTGAACTTCTAAATGTGTAATTTCATACAGTATGCCCTTAGGTTGTTTTTTTAAAAAATGTTGTCTGCAAATTGAATTTACTAATAATTTGCTTCTCTCACAATCCTTTAGGAAATATCTAAAATGAGAAATAGATGATAAAGCAGAAAAAGAATGATCATGACTCACGTAAAATATCACTATATCTCAAGTTCCTAGAGATATAAAAGAGAAATACAGAAAAAAAGTCTTCTTTATAGTCCTCAGCTTTGCCAAAGGAAAATGTTGAAGAAAACTCTTCTAGAATAAAAATGCAAGAAAGCTCCTTAGTCTTTTTGACTGATATGTAACAACTCTGATTATGGAAACATAGAGAAAGAGACTCTAGATCCATCAGGTAACAGCTTATTGCACAACAGCAAAAGGATTTATTTTCCTGAAACAGGCTGTAAATAATCTACTAACATTATTGAACATTAATATAATCATTGAGGATGAAAATACTCTGATATTTTGAATTAGGCTTTATTTGTCATCAAGGTCATAAACTCAGCAACAAAGAAAGGATTTCTCTGAAATCAGGTAGTTTGCTGGTTAAAACTAGTTGGTTAATGCAAGGCATCATGTATTATTTAATTTCCTAGGTCCTATATTTTAAAAATCTTAGAGATACCTAGTGTATTTATTTCAAACTGTAAAACCGTGCAATGTCAAGTGACCATCTTTAAAAGACTGAAGTAGCTTATTTTTTTCGTGAAATAAATTTTAAGAATTTTTTTAAGGTAAGGTAGGAAAATATTAATGATATTTATCAGAATTTGGCCATTGTTACTGCTAGCAAATATGTAAGTGCTATTTTAGGAAGGAAAGCAAAGGAGATTAAATAAGCATATGGAAACCAATTTTTCTGAGGGTGTACATGCATGATACTACTTATATGCATTTGTAGGCAGGATATATGCATATAAGCAATGTCATTTCCTTTTGAAACTGATGTACAAACATAACACCCTTACATTGTCAATACTTGAGACAGTACTTTCTTTTTTTCCTTCCTATTTATACTTTTGGAGTATTTACCATTAGGGAGTAAAGAAGAATGTTCTTTTCGAGCCCAAGACTTTTCTAGTTCATCTAAAAATAAATTATCCTTAGCATCTACTTCAAACAAATACCTGAAAGCACAGAATTTTTGTTATTCTTTCTCTCTCCTAGTGGAAAATTAGTAGTTGAACTTCCAAAACAAAAAAAGCAAACAAAAGCAAATTTAAAGTGTCTCTCTTAATCCGTCTCAATTCTCAAGATTTAACTTTGAGTTTCCTATATTTAAAATTATAACAGATTATTGACATATATATCTGCATGTCAAAACTATATTCCTTCCCTCAAAAACTCAGCAAACACTTAATATTGTGATTGACAAACCTGGTAAGGAAAAGCTTCTGAAGGTACTCAACATAAACAATTCTGGCATGGTTTCCGTACCACAGGGCAGAGCATGCAGAAATGTGGACCCTGTAGCAAGTGTCTGCTCTAAGAATAGGTGCACCTCAGGCATAGATACCAGGCAAATCACTCAAGTTAACTATGCATCAAAGGCACAGCTACAGAACTTCTTATACTAAATGGAAAACCAAGCCAAGCAAAACCAGAACTGGCTTTCTCTAAAAGAATAAAAGGTTACAGCAATATTATTACATGAAAAAGAGCTAAATAGGCCTAAAGAGCAGCACATAATCCTTCACATTGTTGTTAACACAGCCCCAGGCGCAATTTTGACCCAAGCCAAATAAATGTCTCCAGGCTGTGTCTCCACACATCTCAGGGGTTAATACAGCCTAAGAAGCATTCCCAGCAGGTACTTTCAATGTGGTCATCCTGCTTTGGAGATGGAAGAGAGCTTAGCTTTGTGGAAGAAGCCATAGGGTACCGGCTGGTCTCAAAGCCAGCTTTAGAAACTGTTTTCTGGCACATTTCAATGTACTAATGTGGAAACCAGAGGTAATAAGAACTTCAAAGAATTATGTATGAGACAGAAAAGGGAAAGTGCTGGGAACCATTGTTTCTCATTGCAAGCCATCCTTAATGAAACAACAAAGGCTATTAAATTAAAGCTCTGATGATTTGCACTGTCAACCTTTAACACAGATTTAGCCTTGATGTTTGCTACTTCAGATTTAAAGAGCTCATGGGCCAGCTTTCTTTCTTTTCAAAGTAAATAGGATGAAAGAGTCTGTACTGAAATCATGTAAAAGAGATGGATCTCTTTTGTAATCAAGAGCAACTCCGTCCTGGATTTTTACATCAAAACAGTCATCTTAAGCTTCCCTCAGAAATCAGTGGGAGCGCAGTAAAGAGGAGTAACGTGATTTCTATGAAACTTCTACTTAATTAACAAATTCACAATAGTTTTCAACACTTAATAATTTTTCTTAAAGTACAGCATCTCAGTAGACCAGAATATGTTAAGCAAGGCTTGAGAAAAGGCATGTGATTTTATAGCTGCAAGTATGTTTTGCAAATGCCTTGAGCAGATTCTCCTTGATGTCTGTATTCTCCATATGTTCACTGGGACAGGACATGGATGCTGCTCTGTGGGAGCTCTGCCTGCAAGACCTGACCTCTCAGTAAAATGGGAAATGACAGCAGAAAACATACTGCCCCTTTGGCAGGTAATGCTGATGCTTTTGATGACCAGGGACATGCCACAGTACTTCTTGGTCAAGTGAGATCTATCCAGGGAACCACAAAAAAACCAACTAGACAGCCAGGTAACTCTGCTGTTCTCTGAACCCTGCACTATGACTGGCAGCGCAGTCTTCAGGAGAAACAGACAGCTTACAGGTGCAACTTGCTGAAAATCTAACCTTTTCGTCCACTTACCCGACTTAAGAAGATTTCATTGCAACCGAGCTGTTTTAGAATTACAACACATTGCACTATTTTCCCTGTAACCCAAGGTATCATACAGCTCAGTGTGATAATGATGTATGTTCCTAAAGCATGGCCAATTTAAAAGTGGAATTAAAAGTGCTGTGAGCTCATCCAAACAGTACATGGAAAAAAAAACATTATAAGTTCTTCCTCTACTTTTTAATTCCTGATCAATATACATGTTACATTTTCATTTACCAAAGCACTGTGGAAGTGCATTACCATTGATATTCACCATAAACTGTGTTTCCCAATAATGATATACTATATGGTGCATGATAAAGAAAAAGCATTCATGACAAGACAAAAGTCATCTAGGAACTACAGCAAATTGTTTCTTTCATAGAAAACTTCAATATCCAACACACAAAACATCCTCAGCTATGTAATTACCTAATTGAAAGCCTCAGTCAAGAAACAAATTCCTTTTGCTATCTTTATCCAAAAGAGGAATGAGTCCACATGAATCATTAAAACACAGTATGATATGGTAGTGCTTGGTTCTAATTGATATTCCCCATAAATAAATGGTAGCAATCTTACTCATATACATTCAGTGTGGTTGAAGCCAATGAATACAATATTTCAATGCAGGATACACAGGATGTTTTATGCAAATTTCCTAAATGAAACAGATCTGTTTCCTTTGCATTCTGTTGAATCCCAGAAAAGACAGATAACTACAATCAATCAAGTAAGATTAGCTCTATTCAATACTGAGAAATTTTCAATAACACTGTCCAGAAGATTAATATCTGGAGATTATTCCAGCAGTATGACAACACCAAAGTACCAGATGCCAAGCTCCCAACAAGGACAGTGGTGTGCTTTCAGCATTGATGCTTCTGTTGTTATTGATTCTTGTGAATAACAAACCTCCACAGATTCATTTAGTTTCATTACATATATGAACTAACAAAGCATTTCTTAATATGTGCATCTGTGTGAATTGCTGACTACCTTTTCAGTCATTCACAATTTTGCACTCTGTACCATTAAAAAAGTCTGTCCATTTCCTAACCATTTTCAAAAACAATTTCCCATATTTTGTTAATACAATATAAAAGTTGTATTTATCTGCCAACTGTACAAAGCAGGAAGCAAACATATTTTGCATATTTTTTTTACTAAGATAGCAGATATGTTTCTTAATAAAAAAAAAAACAACATTGTCAATTCCTGTGTTATACCTTAAGTGAAGGTTGTTTATTCAAAGAACATAAAACTAGAAAAAAGTCTCCTTAGCCTTCATGACATTACTTCCTTTTATCAACTTAATTGGAAATAAATTACAAAAGTGTATGCAAAAAAGAAAAAGATAAAATGGAAATTAGTCAATTTGTCAATAAAATTCTTATCTGGTTTAAAAGCTAATAAGCCATTTTCATTTTAAATAATACTTCACACCAGTGCCTTTGATTTCTGGCACTTAAATCTACCTCTGTACCAGAGATACAGAAAGTAGATTATTTTGCTTCTTTTCTTTTACATTTTTACTTTCTCCAGGAAAAAAAAAAAAGAATAGGTGCACTTACTTTCTTCGCATTAGTGTCTAAATAATTATATAGATACTTCCTGTCTTTTGAAAGTTGATTGCCTTGGTGTACTGAATTAACACTTACTAGGACAAGGTTCAGTCAATAATTATTTGATTAGAAATGAGTGAAGAGTGTATAAACAATTTTAGGAAAACCTTCTTAGGCACCAAAAGGTTATTGAACCTTCCTCCACAGGATGTGTTTCTTATGGTGTCCTACGCAATCTGTATAAAAGTTAAGAAAAATAAATACGATAAAAATTTATTCTACATTTACTAGCAAATATTACACAAAGAAATTTTAAAACTACTCTGCATAGAAATATTTCTTTTATAAAAACATCTGTATTTATGTTACTTATTATTTTGGAAGTGTTTTACTGTGAGGCATTTAAGCAACAAGGTATTAAATATCCTATTAATGAATAATTGTATCCTTGCATACATAATACATGAAGAAGCCCTTTCTGCAGACTTTATCCACATGAATATATTTTAGTCACGCAGGTATGTCACACTGAAGGGAGTTCAGATAAATAATGATTAGTATTATAAGAAGAGCAAGACAGGCTTTAGAGGGAACATGGTAATTTTATTCAAGTATTAAATAAACTTCCTATCACTTTAGGACTACAAAAAACTTATCAAACCTGTTAAGTACTTGCCTAGGGATCTACAGTCTGTTAGAACAGATAATAAACAGAGTATCACGGGTATATTGACTGGCCTTCTACTCCCTTTTTTGAAACTTCTTAAGTCCATCTTACTATTTGTTGTGCCTTTGGCATAGATAGAAAATACAAATACCAAAAGCCTTTAGAAATAATATCAATGTCATATCATAATTTGAATATTTTTTTCTAGCATACATCATATTTACAATGCCATAATATTTGAGCAGTTTTACAGTGTAAAGTAATTTGAAATCTTTCAAAACATGAAACTTAACAAAATTGTTTCTTACTGTGCTCAAACAGATAAAATCTGCAGGCAGGTAGATGGAAGGATTTGGTTTTTCAAATACTATACCTTTTCTTCTTCTAATGGTTGCAGTGCTACCAAGTTGTATTTTTAAAGCTTTTTAAAAATATTAACTACCAAAATTATTAATCTATTGTGCTATGACTTCTGGCAGAGGGGCCATGTTGCTAATTTTGATTGAAGCCTCGGTGCTCTAAAAATGGTAAGAACTATGCAAGTATAATGCAACTTCATTTCTGTGAAACCTGAATGTATGTATTTTAATGTATGTAGTTCTATTACTTCTGCTTAAGCTTAAATAAAGCTTTAAATTATCCCTTTGAAGCAAGCAAAACATAAGCACAGATTTAAGTTTTTGGTTGATGCAGTGGCTGTTCAACTGTGTGTAGTTTTCTCTGTTACAGTCCCAATAATGATGTCTTCTTCTAAAGATAATATAATTATAATATTTACTGGATAAACATTACGTACAATGCTAGCCATCCTAGTAATTTCTAGTAATAACTACTGTACTGTGAAACTATCTTCCCCCTTCTGTATTCCTTACAAGATTAACACTAATTCTTTCTGTCACTATACTGCAAAAGTCGTTTCACATTAAAGGTTGAGGAGTACTTTTTTGTTCCCAGCGTAAAGGAGGATATGATAGTATAAATGCTTGACTTTAAAGAGGGCAAGGTGAAGAGGACAAGCCAAGAAGAGCAGTTTCATATGTACATCTCCATTCAGATACAGACTGTTGATAAGAAGTTGTGACAGAAAAGTGACCCTTTGCTTACTCTAATTCTACGTCAACCTCTAGCTCCATCCACCCCCCGCTCCAGAGGGAGCTAAGATTTCCCGAAGACCAGATAAACAAAATTAAGCAACTCCTTGGAAATTCTTGACATTTCATGTCATATATTTGTCTATGTAAACAATGCAATAAATAATTATTTAAAGAGAAAAATGGGACTAGGAAACAATGCATGTGTCTGCAGAGGTCAGTGTAATAACTATCACACATAGTGAATGGTAGAATTATATTTGAATGTGTTGACAGAATCTGTTTAAACTTTTCCTGGAGAAAGAAAATTTTCTTACAGGACATGTTTCAGGAAAGCACCTGAAGACTTCTGTGTAGTTTACGGTTTTATTAAAAGTAGAAGTTTGACTATCAAATGTGATTCAAGATATTTGTCATATTTCTAATGTAAGAGCTGTCTAGTGCTGTTTGACATAATTTTATTGTAGTACTTCATATATTCAAAAGTAGCATTGAGAAATAGATTTACATTCTCAAATGTTTGTCATTTCAGTAACAGTACTTGATATAATTTTTATTGTTCAAGGAGGATAAGTGTTGCCCTTGAGTAAAACTCACATCTAGGTTATGTTGACAGTAGCAGAAAAGACTAAATATATGCTTTAGTAAAAAATTTTATTATATGTTCCATTTGTTTGAAAATGGAGAGAAAACAGATTAACTAATTATTGAGTCAGCTGAACATCAAGATGTTTTTCTGTTGTGTTTTGTTTGTTTTTTTTTTCCTGAAGGTAGCTGATATTTCATCTGACATTTTTACTTTAAACTTGCTGGAGATTTAAGGCAGAATAATCAGATATGGGGCCCAATATCATGAAGTTTATTTAATATTCACAGTTCAAATTGTCAAAAATATCTCAAAATGAGATAAGGAATTGAAAATTGTTATGTATGCCACTTATTTTTGTGTAAGTAAGCATTTTTTCCTCCTATGTGAGAAATGGCATTTTTCTGTTTTAAAAAATGAGAACTAGTAAGATTCTAACATATGTATTTGATTCATAGGGTGAAGGCTTTAAGAAAAATACTAGGTATCATTCAACTCACAACTCAGCCATAAGATCTGGAGCACTGTATCTATAAAAGGATTCTAAATATATTCTAATCACAGAGAAAATAATCACATACTGGGATTCAGCTCTTACCATCAGAAAGAATGCTTTTACAAGAATAGGTTGTAGAGAGCCAATTATATCATACAGCATACTTGGCTCAGTTTCATATGGATTTTCACATTAAAACAAGCACTAGTTGGAGTGTCTTGATATATGCAGTCATTTGGTACTTATTCATGGTAAGTGCCACAGATTATCAAGCATCACATAGGCCTTTCAATTTGCCTGAGGAGCTGACTTATAGCAAATGACCATAAAAGTAAGAAAGAGAAGTCAGTAGTACTTTTATCTCAATATGAAACATGAAAGATCATGAAATATATATTGTCATGGATACAAACCAGGAGAATCTCTCTGAACTTGATTTCTGAAAGAAAAGATGTCCTGGGCTGCTTGCTAAATTGATGACTAAGAAAAGACAAAACCTGTTTAAAATTCATGTCCTTCACAGTCATGCAATTTATAAGCAATATCCTCTTTTTTTAGGCAGAAAAGGAATTTTAAGAGCATCACTGAAGTATGAATTTCATTTTTCCTTGTCTTAGATATCCCGACAGGCTGCAGAATTGAACGATGCAGCACCAAACATATGCATATATATGAACATTCGTCTGTCTTATGTATTACAATTCTGAATCTCTGAGAAACTGGATAAATTGATTCTTTTTCAGCATCTCATTTTCCTCTCTACCTTGTCTTGTATTACACACTGAATGTCCATTCACGTGTATTACAGCTCATATTTATTAAGCAATATTATTAATACTTTAAAAAAATATATCAATACATCAAAAAGAGCCTGAAGTGTTTTGAAAAATACTTTTTGAACAGATCACACATATTCCTCTCTAACAATGAAAAAGGAAGACATGCTTGTTGAATGAAACAGTTTTAACAAAATAAGTCAGGTGGTGTTTGGCAGATTGAGTTACAAAATGAACTAATAAAGAAGCCTGAACTATAGCCATTCTGTTCTCTTTTCTTAGGTTTCTTTAATCTAACACGCATAACTTCCATCAGTTGACCAGTCTCTGCAGAACAGGTAACTTTGCAGTAAACTTGGAACTGCATGCTTTTCACCAGTCTTTCAAAGAAGTGAATTTTATGATTCTAGCTGTGAAACACATAACATGGCTCTTGATGCTTCATCATTGTGCTTGGTTTTTTCTTTCTCCCTATGTCTGTGAAGGAAAAAATGCTTGTCTCTTCTGAAGTTCATTCTAAAGGAGCTATCATTTGAAGTACAATCCTTGACTAGGTAAAATGACAACCTGTCCTTTTTATGCAACTTATGCACTTCTTGTACTGCTTCCTGTTCATCTTATCGTGAGCACTTGTATCATTATAAATGCATATATGTTTTCACACAAATACATAAATGTCTACTGCACACACACTTAACAGTTAATGGCAAATAGAAAGATATCCAATTCAAATACTATGTTCAGCCAAATTTTTTTAGCCTTTACTTAGAATTTTCTATTTCACTCTGATTACAAGGAGAGTGTAACCATTACATCAATGTCATTGGAAATAGAAAAAATATATAGTGTATTTTGAAGAGTTTACTAGAGAAAAATTCAAAAAATCTTTTATAAACTCATATAAGGTCATATGTTTTAGAATGAAGCTAGTATTTTAACTAGAAGATTAATTGTGATTCTAGTTAAAAGACCGTAACTTCCCAGAAATTATAATAAAATTTGGTTTGAATGGAAGACAGCCCACTATAGATTTGGCTTTCCATTGGTTTGCTTCTACTAAAGTACAGCTTAAATACCACACTTTAATCCAAGAATGATTTAAATAGAATATGACATTTTAAAAGCAAACCAATAGATATTTAAAGGGAGACCCTGTAGAAATGTATGTGTCTAATTAAAGTGAAATAAATAGTTAAATATGCTGCCTTAATAACAATTTACTGAAAGCTTCATCAGCTAAAGTACTATTGCCATATCACTGCATTGGTTTGTTTTGCACTCCTTATGAAAAAGACAGTGAGAATAGCATATGCTTATGAAAGAATCAGCAATCCACAACTTTTGTTAAAAAATTTTTGAAGAGTTATTTTACTGTAACTACTTTATATCAGCTAAGTCCTTTTTCACATATGGAATGTCTGTCTATGCCATGAGGGGCCAAAGGGAGGGGAGCACCACTGCAGCACACTCTCTCCAGTTCTCCTGGGAAGAGGATTCTTCACAGACCTGAGAAAACAGTTTCATCACCATCATACGCTTTTGCAGAAATTAACTTAAGTCTACCCTATGCTGGTGGGCCAACTACTTACGAACAGTTGAACAGCAGTTTAATCTCATTAGCATCTGAAAATAGTTCGCATGCTTTAGAGCCGCTCTGAAAGGCAAAGGAAAGCTCAATATGTGTGGGCAATAGGGAGAATCACTTCAGAAGTGCACTCCTGATCCATACTAAAATGTTCACATGCATATTAAGTTCCTTTTTCAAAAGAAAGTGGTATACAGAGGATAAAAAGTAGCTGAACTAATACATCTCTAAAACACCTGATTTATTTTTCTACCATGGGCCTCCCAAGTCCAACAAACTGGCTAGTGGACCTCACTGAAGGTCTGAGATTTTCAATACATTTCAGATTTGATATGCTTTACTTTTACAGATCATCTAATAAGGATTAACTGTCTACATTCAACACAACTATTCACAAGTCCCCTTGAAACTTTGTGCTTTGTGATCAACTGCGATTAGACACATCATGGAATTAATTTAATAAGGTTGTAATGTTTTCAAAGGATACAAACATCCTTACACATTTTAGTTCCTTCAGTTATGGGGAAAATATCTAAATATCATCACCTTACTTAACTTTTTTAATTTAAGTATTCAGATCTTTTATATTAAAGTAATGGAAGCATAAGAGCAGTTAAAAATACTCTAATTCATCATACTACTTTCAAGGAATCTGCATATGTTTTCATGTTCTGCAGGGAAGAAAAAGTATGGTAACTTTATTCTACGAATGATAAATTCATGAGTAGAACATTGTCTTCATCCATATGCTATCATTTTTCACACATTTGTCCTTTATATGGCTGGGTAGAAACAGAATTACTTAATTTGAAGAAGAATGAAAATCCTCATGAAGAACTCAAAAGGCTTGTATTCCTTGTTATTCACCTTTGAAAAGATAATTTTGTATTTAAAAATAAAAGTGAAAAGGGCAAAATATGTCCGTTAAAGTTTCATGCAGTAATTTCCCTACACTAGGAAATGTTTGAGGATAAGATGTCATAGTAATTTCATCAAGTGATATACACTGTGGCACAGTAAACTACTTGGGCATGGAAATACTAGATAAGATCCATATGTTGTACAGGCCATGTACAGATTCTTTCATAGAAATTAGTATCATCTCATTGACAGAGTGGATGAAGTCTGCAATTTGGCTGCTTGAAAGCAAAACAACTAGTAGTTTCGATATTATCTCATACAGGCTTACTAGAGAGTAGCCCAACACTTTGGACTATCCCAGTTCCCAATTCCAAATGTTATGTCCTGGATCACAGACATGTTGTCTTCAGGCCTTTTGGAGTGGACAGGTCATGTCTATGCAGCCCTTCAGCTTGAATACTCCATAGCATAACAGCTATCTCATACTGCTTAAAGTGCCCCAAAACACCAGCCCCTATAAAATCATCCTTTAGGTTACATGCATGTCACAGTCCACTGTCATATGGATAAGTAATTAGTCCTGCTTTCTTTCCATGTACTTCTACACCCAGATTTCTTTAATGAAAAGGATGAGGAAATGTTTACTGTCTCCTAAGCTAGCCCAGCTGGCAGGATAAATCAGAAACCCCTCCATAATCCTCCATGGATCCCTGGTCAGGTCCCCAGCAGTGCTGTTTCATAGAATAATAGAATCATAGAATGTTTTGGGCTGGAAGGGAATCCAAGCTTGCCAGAGCTCTGCTAATCAGAGAAGTACCTGTGGAAGATACCAAACATGCACACTCTCACTACTAACTAGAGATGCACAATACAATCCAGAGTTGTCCATATCTGACCTCAGGAGACATCTGCTATCTAAGGTCAAGTTTGTGTGTTTGGATGAGCAGGACATACTCATTCTTTATCTCAATGTAACTCTTTTGGAAAAAGCTCCTATCACAATGACATACAAATACTATGTACACCAAGGATGTAAGGGCCCTATGGCCTCTGAGAGTGACCAATGTCTTCTGAGTAGACCACAACCTGGGCTTCAAATGAAAGAGTTTGAACAAGAATGAGCAAGAGGGGTCGCAAGCTGAGGGTTGATGGGGCTGCCTGTTGCAAGAGACATCTTAATGCTGCTGCTTCCCTGGCATGTCTTAATAGTTTACTCTGAGTGAATAATCACTGCTTTTCCTACTGTGGAGATTTCCTGAAATCTTTTTGGAATCTGTAATCGTACTACTTTTGAAGAGTTACCCATATCATTTGCAGAGAGTATGTTGCATTTATAGTGATGTTTCTAAAGTATTTGGTATTTTTAGAACAGAAACAGTTTCACTGATTAGGTGTGTCCTGGTTTTGGCTAGGATAGGGTTCATTTTCACCAGGAGCTGGGAGGTGGTCACAGCTGGGATAGACAACCGAACCAGCCAGTGGGTTATTCAATACCACACTGATGTCATGTCTCCTCTATAAGGGTGGGGGGTGGGCCAGGAAAAGCCCAGGCTCTGGTGAGGTGGTAGGGATTGGCTCGGGGCAGCACTGTTCTGTCAGGTTTGTTTTATCTCACTCATTTTGTGTATTGTTTAATTAATATTATTGTTGTTTCTTCTCCTTTTTTGCATTGTTCTATTAAATTCTCCTTATCTCAACCCATGGGGTTTTGCCTTTTTCTCCCTATTCTTCTTCCCACTTCGGGCAGGAGTTGGGGGTGAGTGAGCAGACAGGTGGTGCTCAGCTCCCAGCTGGGTCTAAACCACAACAAGGTTAAGAATTCCTAAGCACACTTTGTTTGAAGTGACTAGGCCAGGTCCTGCTCACACTTCTGTTTTCAATCACCCAGATTTCTATCAAGCTTGTTAAAGAAATTGCTTTAATTTGATAGAAAAAAACCTGAACTTGCAATTGAGTATGGGTACAAAATTCAGATACAGATGCCTAATTCAGGAGATAAAATTCTCACAAACTCAAATGATACTCTCACTTTCTAGCTAAGAAATGCATGGGAAATGCATTCTTTCAGTAACAGCTCTGTCTTGTAGTAGTCCTGTATGTACCACCACAAAAACTAATAAAAAAGGGACCAAGTCCAAGCCTCTTGGTGTTATTATCTTGGTTTAGATCAGTGTGAGGGCAATCAGAATCTAGCTATATAGCTATGAAGTGAAAAATTACAGTGAAATCCAAAGGACTGTCATAGTTTATGTGATTCTGGTATTTAAATTATTCTAAATTAACCTTGAGAGTGTAAGTCCTCTTCTCAGGAGAAGCTTTATACATTAAAAAGTCATCACAGAAATAAATATGATCATAAAACATTGTAAGCTTTTCAGTTTATATTAGTGTATAGCCAGCCATAAGAAAAGCACCATCAGGGTGACTTAAATCTTTCATATTGCCAGTATCTAATACCATTAGGATTTCTTCATAGTATCTATACAGAATGACATAATTCCCAAGAACTAAAAAAAGCTCTAAGAACTTCTTAGGCAAATAGAAATTATGCTTTCCCTTTTTGGTTCAGTCATAACTTCTGCAGTCTTTCCATACTAAAAATAGAATCAGACAATAAACTTTTGGAAAAATTAGTATAAGATTTAAAATTCATCATGAAAGCACCCCTAGATGTAATCTGGATTTCTGTGGTCAAATGAAAACACTAGATATTACTTGCTGTTATAAGTAAACAGAAATATTAGCAAAGATATAAGTGGTTTGAGCATACAGGTAGGGGACACACATGGTACCTAGGGAACAGTGACAGTAAATAATGTTCAGAACTTTCCAACACGTAAACCAGGAAGATGGCAAACCAGGCTGTTATCCATGTGCTGTGGTCAGCGTGGATAGTATTTATCTCTTTACTGAGTCATGAACCAGGACTTAATTCCCAGTGACCATGAATCTCAGCTTCCTTGTTATAACATATAAATGTCTTCTGCCAGTTTGGAGAACTAAACTCAAGAAAGAACACTTACTTATCCACCCCCATGAGGTCTAAAATAAGGAAGAATAAAAATTTATTGCTGATCTAGTTATCTGAATGATGTTTGGGTAACTCATACTTCTACCTGTTCACTGAAGTTCTGATGGTGCCTTATGATCGGCTTTTTTTTACTACATCTTAGCATTGTAATTGGCATTAAGTAATTTTTTTCTTTGGTCATTTCCTGTAACTATTATTTTTTATCACTTTTAATTACAATAAGATCTTTAAAGAATTATACCCCCATGAACATAAGGAAATCCCCCCATGGCAGACTAAAGTGTTCTGTATCTGACACTGTAAGTTTCCATACAGGTACTTATGTATTAAGAAGTTAAATGTTGATTTTGCAAAGCAGACAGCAAAGATAAACTGTAATACTGCAAATGCTGAGGGACATGTGGGTATCACTGAGGTCACATGAATATTTCAACTCTATATTCTCAACAAAAACTGTGTAATCCAAAAGACTCAAATGTTTTCCAAATGCGACTTCTTATATTCTGAAATTAACCAAGATATAAGCTGCTTTTAAACTGTGCTTATGCTTTGTTGTATTACCTGTAACACATTAAAAAGACCTTGACAGTTTATGTTGTTATTGTGTAGACTTATTTCCAAGCTCATTGGCATTTTGGGTTTTTTAGTAGTTTTTGGTTGGTTGGTTTGTTATTGTTGTTAGCTTAGCTCATGTTTTGTTTTATTTACATTGCATTAGGATCATATCTTTTGAAGACATAAAGTTCATTTCACTAACATAGATGAATTAATGAAAAAAAATGGACTTTATGGCTATATATGGTCGAGAAGGATAACTACATTAAAAATGGAGTTCTAACTTCAAAGACATTCATCATTAAAACAAGTATTAGAAATGAAGCTTCTTGCAGTAAACAGACAAGTTAAAAACATTATTTCATTAACTTAGCACAGCAATCCATATAACACCTATTTAGGTTGTTACTCAACATATACTGAAATATTTATGGACATTAATTAGAAAGTAAGATCATTAATAAATCAGCATTGTGCCTTAATTTATGACTTTACTGTCCAGCATACTGCTAACACACAAATAACAGACAGAAACAATAAGACATATTTTATGAGGACTATCTCAAAGTAGACCTGTTATTACTTTGAGTCAAAGATGCCACAACAAAAGGTGAACAGATGATACTGCAAAGTAGGAGTGAGGGAAAAGTCTTCAGAACACAGGAAGAAGGAAATTATACTTCTTCCTCCTTCCCTCCTGCAGAATATACCTGTTTTAAATTATTTTGAACATTTTGTCTTCTGCTGCTTAATAAATCTGCCCTGAGGAAATGAATATAGACTCTAATCTAAACTGTGTACTTTGTTTGGACTTCTCTAGGAGGTAAATATGGTTCATGGAGGAATAGTATTTTTAGGAAAAATCAGATGGACTGCCCTGGAAAATATCAATCTTTACATTAAATGGTCTTAAGAATGAAGTAACAAAAGTACATCCAGCTTAAAAAAGTCTAAGCTCAGCCCTAAGTAGGAATAATTATCTGATTTACTTCAATATTTATTTACATTTACTTCCTCCACTTGTCTCTGAGTTTGCTAAATGTGTTAAATACTATGGCGAATTTGTACTTGTCCATCATAAAGAGGGACCAAGACTATATTCTTCAGCAATTACTGAAGAGTCAATAGATATTAAGAATTATAAGAATTCCTGACCTTGGCTACATGAATTTCAGAAGCTCCTTTTAACTTCCTTTCAAAGGGTCTGCTTTATTGTAAAATAACAGTTGAGGTGAAAGGTTCTTTATCACATTTCCAGTGCCTGGATCCATCCAGCCCTCCCTCTATTACTTCTACCTTTTCTCAGTGAATTTATTGTTCATTAAAGTACAAGTCTAACAGCACTGACCGAGCTAAACAGAGTATCCAGGCTGCGCAGGTTTCTTACTCCAGCTCTACTGATTCACGCTTTTCTCTTGACCTGCAAACTACCTTGTAATTCTAGTCCTTGGCCTCTCTTGTGCAGAGACTGCCAATTATAACACATTTGCAGTGTTTTCTATGAGCTGTGAAAAAATCAAGATGAAGGTGAGACTACCCGACTAATTTTTGCGGCTAGGTCTCCTGTATAGAAAGAGAATTTTTGTTAATTGGCTCCACAAGCTTGGGAAATCATAAGAAGTTCCTGTGAACTTTTCATTCAGATTGCAGATTTCTTCTACAAAGCCTTTTTTTTCCTAAAAAAAAATAATCTAAAAATACATTCAGAAAAGTATCTTTCAAAGGAAATGCGGGCCTTTTATGATATTTACTTCTTTTTCAGGGCTTTCTAAAAACACCTGAATTGTTCAATAGCAATTACAATAGCTATGCTTAATTCTCTAAGCTTTCAGATAGTAGCATGCTGATAACGTTTGTGCATATTTGCATAACATGCATGCTGCGCAAAATGTTCCTTTTTTTAGTATGTTTGAACAGGAATGGCTTTACCTAAGATAAAGAAGGACAGCTGCCACAGTAGAGAAATGTTAAAATAAAATCTGCTATCCATCTTGCTCTGCCCATCCAGATAAGTACTAAGTGGTAGGGTTCTATTCTTGAAGCCACACCACCCAAAACTGTTGTGAAAAGGGCTAAGTTTTCATCTCTTGTTATCTGGGTGCAGTGCTGTCAACCAGTGTTTCTGGCCAAAACCCCAGTTTAGGCTTATCTTGGTCTCTTCTACCCACCAAGGCAGATTCAGGAAACTACATGGCTCTCCTTGGCTGCAACCCAGCCAACACAGCATGTGTCCTTAGATATGGGAAAGGTTAGCTGGGTCTCTTGTCACCTGATAAATCAAGTAGGCTCTCCCATGCACATCAAGATCATATTCACCAAAACACTTAGAGACACAACTCTTCTTTGAAAGACAGCTGAGCTGTAGCACTCCCCAGGGTGTTCAGCGAGCCCTAGATTTCAGAATTCAGATGACAAGAATGAAAACAAATGAAACAGCTAAGCTCTTGGGATAACATTTGCCAGATTAGCTCAAAAAAAATTTGCATCTAATGCTATCCTAGCAAATCAATGTCTGTAAAGCAACATCATTCAGAAAATTCTTTCCTGCACATACTTAACCATAACTATGTGAGGTGAACTGAAAATCAGCTCAATGGCTAGGCTCACAGAGTGGTGATCAGCTGCACAAACTCTAGTTGGGTTTTGGTGACTAGTGGCTTACTCGTGGTGTCAAACTGGGTCCAGTCCTGTTTAACATCTTCATTAAGGCCTTAGCTAATGGGGCAGAGTCTACCCACAGCAAGTTTGCAGATGATCTAAACTGAGGAATGGCTTTGGGTTGTGCTGCCATACAGAGGGACCTCGACAGGCTGAAGAAGTGGGTTGACAGGAACTTAAGCTGAGAGAACTTAATTAAAGGCTCAGAGAGCTGGGACTTTTCAGTCTGCAGAAGAAAAGGCTCAGGGGAATGCCATCAATGTATACAAATGTCAGAAGGGAGGGTGCAAAGAGGGGAGAGACAGACTTTTTTCAGTGGTGCCCAGTAACAGGACTAGAAGCAATAGGCATATTGCCCATTGAAAGCAGGCAACACAAGAGGTTTCCTCTGAACATCAGGAAACACTTTTAACTATGGGGGTGATTTGGCACTGGAACAGGTTGACCAGACAGGTTGTAGAGTCTCCCTCCTCAGAGATATTCAAAACCCTTCTAGACACCATCCTGGTCAACTAGCTCTAGGTGGCCCTGCTTGGGTGGGGAATTTGGACCAGATGACCTCCAGAGGTCCCTTCAAACCTCAGTCATTGTAAGAACCAACATGTACTAGACATGTACTCTACCAAGTAATTATTGTTTTCTATATTGAAGTAGTTTGCGATTGATAATGGTGAAGGAAAGGGGTAGGGGCAGGGTCAGGAGAAGAAAGGAGAGGGGAGGTGAGACGAAGGGGAAGGGGATGGGTAGGAAGATAATCTGTACTATTTTTTCCAGTTTTCAATTACACTTTTCAATAATGTGCATAGCTTGAAAATGCACAGCAACAGTTCTAGTTCTACTCATCAGATGAATTTATAATGTGTTTCCACTAGAAGCAGATCTCAAACTGTAGAATTATGTGGCAGTATCTGCCCCATACCATAGAGCAGCAGCTTAGAGTCAAAGACACTCTCTTTGTGCTAGAGAGAGCTTTATAAGGCTTGGTGAGAACCATGCTTGTATTATTTAATTCTGGAACAAAAAACTTTCTGAAGTCTAAACTTTGAAACTGTATAAGGACGCTCCAAAGTTTTATCAAACAGAAAGATTTTAGAATTTTCAACAAGTCCTTCCCTGTCAACTGTAAGCCACTCTACCCCCTAAAAAATATAGTTTCAGTACAACACTAGTAGAACATTATCGGTGACTTCAAAGCGCAGGAAGGAGTCCGTGGAAAAAGTACTTGTGTAGGCACACTTCCCACATGATTCACCCTGCAGCATTTTATGTTTTTGCTCTGCAGTGTGGCTCAAAGAAGAAAGAAGGTACAGGGAAGAGACAGGGATTTAAAAAAAAATACTCTGTGGTATTATATGATGAATGCATTAAGAATTAATGATGAATAGCTGCATAAGATTGTAAATGGTAAGATTAAAAGGATGCACACGTTGAAAAGGATGTGTGACCAATAGCAGATATCTAGGAAAGGTATAAAACCAGAGAAAGCTAGTAGCACTTCCTCAGTGCATAATACTTTCTCAACTCTAATAACTTTGGCTGAAGTTCAGAAGATTCCTCAAACAAAGATGCTAACTTGTTTCTCTTCCATTAATTTTATCTTCCTTTGAGCTTATGTAAATTTTTAGCATTTGTAATATCCTTCATCAAGAAGTTAGCTTAACTACACACTGTACCCAGAACAAACTTTTTTGTGTGTTATGAATCTCCATCTGACTAGTGGCTCTGGTCTGATCTTCCCTAAGTTTTTCTAATAAAACAAATTATTTTAGTAACTTGGACATTCCCTATATATCTTTTGCTTGCTAGTTACAGTTTATGGATATTCCTCTGATGTTATGTTTTTTATTAACTTACGTTACCGACTGAATCATGCTAGTCTACCCAGCTGTTTTTTTGTCTTAGAAGCCAGCCCCATATTTTTGATAGACCTTATTTCCTACAATTTTTGAGAGGAATATGTAGACTCTATGTGCAACCAAGCAAATGAAGTTGGAAAACCTCTAAAATATCTAGAAGTCAGGCAATATTAGTTTCCAGATTTGCTCAGTGGCTACTTGCAAAACTATCAGAAATTTGTGATTTAAATAATATTGGAGAAATTTAAAACATGTCCTCCAGATGCCAGTCTGAGTAATTTCTTCATGTAGATTTGTATATAATGCAAACTGTGAAAGACCTGAGTTGGGGCCCACATCTTCTACTGAGACGCAAACTAACAATAATAACGCAGTAATTCATAATGATCCTTTGAATCACATGGAAATAAGTGGTTTGGGTAAAGAGTTGTTAAACAAAGAACATACTCAAGGCAACCATTAGAAACTAAGGAATATTATCGTTCTTTTTTCACTAATTTGTCTATCAGCTTCAGAAAGTCAGAAAAAAACCCACACTAAAACTGCCATTAATGAAAGTGAGTCAACAAAACAGCACACTGGCATCTAGAATTTGAGTTGGAGATTCATGCTCTTGAGTTGGTGTTAGAAATGTGCCAGTATCTGACTTCCCTTACATCTTGTATTGGTTTAGTAAAAGGGTGGCCGAGCCACGTGGCTCCCCGCCCCCTCCCTCTGCCGTGGGTCGCGGACAAAGAAAAGAAAGGTTTAAAAGTGCGTTTTTGAGTTGAGATAAGGAAGGTTTAATATATATATATTTATATAAGAAAATAACATATAAAAACAAGGAAACCCAGCAGTAACAGTGATAAAGGAACAATACAAAAAAAAGATTGATAACAGAGAACAGCCAGGGAGCGAGCTCACCCAGATACAGCGAAAGGCGAATTGCCCGCGAACTGCCCCCCCACTGGAACTGGCCCCGGGGCATGACGTCAGCATGGTGTAGAATTACCTGCTTCACTAAAATTAACCCTGTCCTGGCCAAACCAGGACACATCTGTTCTGTGCTCAGGTCCTCTGATGGTTTATAACTCATTAGTTCAAAACTTGTGGTGTTTTAAACTTACTTAGGCACAACACTAGGGCTTTTGAGGTTTGGCCATCACTGTCTCAAATTACAAGTGAAGTGAGTGCTTTGTGGATGCATGGTCACATCACATCGCGACAACATGGTACAGAAAGATTTGTAAAAGTTGACAGTTTTTCTATTAAAAGGGCTACAACTGTAACACAACAAATACACATTCCTGGTCAAGGATGAGATACATTGGCAGAGCTATTTAAGAAATGCCTGCATAGTTGGAGGATACAAATAAAGCTACTTCAGTCATTACTAATGACTGAAACACTTCAAGAAAATGTTAGGAACAGATTAAAATGTGTTTGAAGCTAACCAAATCTGGCTCATGTGCTTTATTTATGTTAGTATATGAATCACATTAAAGTTCTGTGAATAAACTGAAAATTAAGAAGTTCCTTTCAGTCTCCTTAGATGTGTTTAAAATATCATGAGAATTCAATAAGGGAAGCAAGATAACACAATGAGCTCAATGTCTCTCCTGTCTCCCCCATTGACTTGCCTCCAAACAAAATCAAATAACATCTGCCAAATGCCAGCCTGTTCAGCTTGCTAATGAGTTTAAAAATTCAGAGTATGACCGTTGCTCAGCAACTGGTAAAGAATACCAGTCACATGGTGCTATAGTTAATATACAAGAGACCTTTACCCCTCATTTTCTAAAATCCTCTGAAAAACAGATTATTGGAAACACTATTTTTTCAAGAGAATTTACTTGCTGCTATTTTAGCATTGTGCTGTAATTTGTTTTAATGCTCACAATCACCAGTATTCAGGTGACTAAAAGGCTGCTTAAGTTTTTCAATCTTTTAGCTCATGCATTTGCATGGTGGTGGAATTCTATTCAATTCAGTTGTTTGCTGACCATTTCAATAGATAACCTGAGCCAAAAGCTGAAAATGCTTTAAGCCTCAAGAACATGCCAGTGAATTTGGCTGACAGGCTGTTAAGCTAAAACTAAATTGAAAACTATAATCAGAAATGGAAGAGGAGGATCAGAGGCCTTAGAAACTGTGGTTTGTGCAGTAGAGATGTAATCAATCTCACAGAGGAAAAGACAGGAGGGCAACAGTCACTCTGTCAAGACTGTTTCCTCATCTCAGCTGGTCTGCTGGAAATCTGAAATTGACCATTAATCAATCCATCAATCAATCAGGCAGTAATCATCAGTGACAGGAGGTTATAATGGGAAAAATTTAAACAAAGAGAAGTAATAGCATGTTATTCCACCTGACATATGAAAGAAAGGCTACAGTTATGGAAATCCTCTTTGCCAGACAAGACTAACATGCTGGTCGCGCAATTAAGTATATTGCTATTTCTCCATGGTGTTTATGCAGGAGTAAAAATACAGTGCTTTGCTAACATCATTTAGAGTCAATATTTTTTAGTACTTTTGAAGTACTTAGACACAGTATTAATGCAGATGCAGAACAAGTCTAGGAATTCCAGGGTTGTATTTAATTTTCAAAAAAGACAATGTTTAAAAAAGAATCCAAGAGGGGAAACCTAAAGAATTAAATCTTTCCTGATAGCATGGACTTTTCATAAAGAAACCACATTGGAAACATAGTGCCAATGCACACCACCTCTTTAGAATAGACTGAAAAGGCACAAAAGAACTGAAAAGCCCAGCTAACTAGCAGGGTAAAGGAGGTTATTAGAAGCAGGAAGGCATTTCAAAAAAGCCAAAGCTGGGTTTCAATGAAGAAAATAACTCTGGCGGATAAGGCAGACTGAAAAATAAGTTTGAGAAATAGCTAGTAAAAGAGATTCAGGGGTAATAATAAGTTCTTTTTTTCAAACAAATCAAGATCTGAAAGACTGGCAGAGTGCCTGCAGGTCCTCTTAATGATCAGGGTATAAAAGGAACATTTAGAAAGGACATGTAATTGCACAGGAGCCAAAGGACTTCTTGGCATTAATATTTGCTTTGAAAAAAATGGGGAGATTCCCACCTCAATATGATTTTTTGCATGGGGATTCATCAGAGTATCCATGTAAAACTAAAGTGACTGGAGAAGAGATTACAGAATAAATTGATAAAATTAACAGCAGAACATCACCATATTAAATGATATACTCAGGATTTAATGGCTACCCCTTGAGTTCTAAGAGATCTTAAGATAGAATAGCTGAATAACTGTATGTGGCAAATGTCAGACAATTTCCCTTAAAAGAAAAGGGTTTTGGGAAGGAATTGCAAGCCTGTAATCCTGACACTGGGCAAAAGAGCAGAAACTATACTACATAATACGTTTAATGGACATTTGCATAAATATTAAGAAAAGTCAAGAACGCTTTTATAATGAAAAACCTGACTTTAGAGAAGCATTGTTTTGGCGTTGGTTTTTTTGTTTGTTTTTTTTTTCTTTTTTTTTAGAGAGGTCAAATTCCATAGTACAGAAATAGTCAGTACTTTGGAAATATAGTTAATCTGATATAATTTTAACTTTCAAACCAAAGGTCTTTGTAGACCATTACTCAATGTAAAGAAATAGATCCCTATAGAGATCAAACCTGTCTCTTTTAGAGATCTACTTTCAGATGAAAAGAATAACCTTTCAGGAGTTCATAGTGACTGGGCTAAACTTATCTGCCTTAAATTCTAGCTATCTAAGACTGATTATATGAACTGCACCCCAAGCAAAAAGTGAGTTTGTGGGTACTTTTGTCAAGCTTTTGGGTGAAAGTTTCATCAGATTTTAGTCCGAGCAATAACATTCTACCTCTGACCAATTCAATCTGATGTTTCATCTGAGTGCAATATTTTTCATTCGCTAACCTAAATTGAGTTAGAAAAGGCTGCTGGCCACTATTGAGCCAGTTCCTTGTGTCACTTTGTGAGTGGCTGCCTTGAACCTTTGTGAAATACCAATATGTATTAGGAAATGAAAAGCAGGTAGTATGACAATATGGCAGACAACAGCTTGCTGCACTTATTCAGGCAGAGGAAAAAAGAGACAAGAGCTTTCCAAAGGAACCTTACACTTCAGAAAATTTTCTGTGGAAGGCTTCCTCCACATTTCTTTTTAAAAAGTTTCAAAAATGTAGAAAAATAAATGGCAGCATTTTCTCCTGGAAGAAGCATTATGCAGTAAATTGGCCTCAGAAAGATTACCAAAAATCTAGAAATTTCTGGGAAATAAAATCACCCTTCAAAATGTAATAAATTTGCATCCAGAAAGAAATCTACAAAGATATATGGTATAAATATATTACAAACCGTCATGTTTTTTCCAGCATTTTAACATAACTTAACAAGCTGGCAATTTTTACAGCTGTACTCTTATATAACTATTTATAAAAATACTGTTTACATGCATTGCTACATCTGCTACACATTATCTATTTTTAGATGCTTTATCTATTTAGTACAGAGAATTTTACAGTAATTCAAACACTTCCAAGTATTTGTCCAAAAATTGTGTAAGCATCTTTGAAAACAGTATGCAGAAATTGCAGAAAACTTAAAATGACTTCCCGACGGCCAAAGCCTGTAGAGAATACAATGCACTTTCTCTTCTAGGGATGACTATCTTTCTCTGCCCCTTTTCATGAACACAAACGAGCAATACTTCAAGTGCAACTTCAGGGACAGGGCCTACTCTGTCAGGATTGCTGAGAAAGCCAAATGCAATTCTGATTCAGTTCTGTAGCTTTCTGCCGGGTTGGCACAGGGAAAACTATGAAGGCAGCAAAATAACAATACTGCTCAGTTCTTTGGATGCAAACCTCGCTTTGAGTGTTGGAGTATATGAGCAGCATTCAAAGAGGGAACTACAGTAACCTTGTGTCAACAGCACAAGGACACTAGCAAAGGACAGCCTGGAGGGGGACCCCTTTTCTCACCAAATTTGCTCTTGTAACTTCTGTCTGTTCAGTCGTTTTTTCAGCATGTATGGGGTTTTTGAGATCTATTTAAGAAGAGAATGAAATCTCTATATCATGTAAAGTGAGATTATATCACAACTAAAATTTATTTTAATGAAAATGTATATATTCCTCTTCTTTAGTTTTAGCATTAGTTCTTATCTTCCCCATTTCCTCCTGTTCAAAGTGATTTATAAGCTGATGGCTCACGTTAGAACATTTCTTGTTGGTTTTTTATTACATCTAATATTTTTTCAAGTGATTTGGATTCTTTTTAAATTGACTAGTTAGAAGTATTTGTGTTTTGGGGGCAGGTGTCTGTTGGTTTTCATTTGAAATATGAACACATGAGTGTTTTATCACTACATAACTTCACTCTCCTACAGAGGTTGTGTGCAGTGCCTGACATCAGAGCTGATTCTTTCTTCTTTCTCCATATCCTGTGTTCACTAACTGATACAATGATTAGACTAGATTGTTTTTGGGGATGGCAATAATCTAGAGAGGAAGGATTTGGAAAACTGAAGTCACTTAAGTATTTTTGGATTATTAGAGAGACAATTAAACAAATCCATATTATGTGAAAAAAAATTGTTTAACAATAATAAGTGCAGAACTAAGATATCTCAGAATACAATCTTAACAAGTTAGCTAAGCAATGGTGATAAATGAAGTAAAGTTTCCAGGAACACAAGTCAGTGAAAGTTTTGATCTTTCACGTCAACACAATAAAAAAATATTTCAGGAAATGCTCAAAACATTAATATTAAGATTTAGATTAACGTTAGAGTTTGGGGATGAAAGAGAAGTAATTTGGACATGGTCACCTGAAACATTTCTCTGAGCACTCACACTGGCTATACGAGATCATAGCAGCAGATAGAGAGCTCCTTCTTTATTCCTGAATGTGAAAGTTTTATAATTATCTTTATATTTTGAATCTGATCAGATTTAAAATATTTGAGACTGCTGGTTTCAAACTGTTATGTAAAAGACTGCATCAGGGATCTTGTAAAGATTCACTGACACATCTTCCAAATAGACTGGACAGGAGAAATAAGTCAGTATTCCAGTCTTGGAAATAAAGGGCAAGAACAGCCAGTATATGGTGACCTGAGTAATCCGGAAGTTATAAAGGCAATCTGAGAACCTATACTCAACATCATGTGCCCCGTGCTCAGAATTCCATCTTGCAAAACATTGTTTTCAGCCCAAACCAGAAGCTAGAAAGTTGAGAAACTCCTCTCTTGCCAAATAATATCTCAGAGCTTTATTATGATCATAGGGTATTATTTTTCTCTTCAATTTCAATTTTCGGTTGTCCAACTTCTTTCCATATTATCTAAAACATAGGCTTAGTTGCCAGATACAGGCAGGCAGTAGCTACGGCGTGGAAAATGTATGATCATGTGGCAATATAAAGTCTCAGAAGAATATTTCTTACTCTCAATTAGACTATTAATGCTCCCACAATAAACAATACCAAGGTTAAACAACATTTTACCTTTTCCAACTGATGTGTATTCCAGCATGGAACATTGAAATAATATTATGAAGTACCTGTTTTTTTCTGCATTATCTCGATCTTAAAATCCATATGAAAGCTGCTTACTGGCTTCACAAGGCATCAATAGAAAATTACTCAGAAGTTCAGAAACCATTGTCCTTCCCATTCTGCATGAGGAACACAGTTGTTTGCCTTATAATGCACGCCTTTCCCCCCCACTATTGTCTCTTTTGGCCTTAAATCCTTCCCAATGAACATATTTCCTATGTGCCAGTGTTACCTCCTTGAATCGTTTTGAGTTCCACTCTGGATGTGCTTTCATATGTTTTGAATCACTGAAATTTAGATTCTAAAAATATTTATCTTGGACCTCCTGCATTACTGCTGTTCCTTTTTCTTTATCCCCACTCACATATCCCATTACCTAGTTTACCTAGTCATGAATCAGAAAACTATTTCTTCTTCTTTCCATATCAGAGACATATTTGTTCTCAAGCGATTTTTCATCTTCCTCATTTTCACCTGAATAAAATTGTATTTACAGAGAGAGAGTATATACTTCCCTCAGCACTACTCAAAGGCTAAGTCAATTAATACCCTGACATTTTTCTTACCAAAATGAGTGGTGAATGATAGACAGTATTGATTGATCTTTATAAATGCTAATAGGAAGCTTCAAGATACTCATGTCAGTGTATTGTCTAAATAATGTTAAGGTATGTTGGTGGCAGTCTAAACATTTTAATCCTTTTAAGTATCAAAGATTATTTTGTTATCACACCCTTGTTACCGTGTACTTGGATTATGAGTAATTTTATATTGTGAGTGTTTGGCACTGTATTGATAGTATATTTTAATTTTTGTTAAGATGCCCAGAATATCTTTATCAATATACTGTTAAATAAATAAATACATGCATTAAATACACCTTATTCATATTTAATACCAGTTACAGGACACAGCCACTCTACTAAAAACATTAATAGATAATCTGTATTTACTAGCATAAATCCCTCTATTTGTACATCATTCTATCAAATTTAACCAAAATTCATAGTTCTGCCACAATCAATGCACTTATTTGATGCTGCACAGATGACAGAATAGTAGTTTAGCAGGCTAACTCTCTTGGGGACAGGACTGGATTAGTTATATTGTTCACATTTGCCTTTTTTACTCACAAGTAATGTTGTCATCCTGCACGCATGTCAAAGAAACCTTTGTGCTATTCACATTACCACTATCCTGCTGCAGAGGTAAGGGCAATCTCATTATGAGATACTCAATGGTTAATAAAGGAATAGATAAGTTTCAAACAGGGCTTAAGTCCTTAAAATTTGATTGTAAGACAAATTTGTAACATTGCTAGCAGTTATGAATCTCTGAATGTCATTCCACACATGGATGTATTTTCAGGGGTGACCTCATTAATGTTTATAAATATTTAAAGGAACAGTGTCAGGAGGATGGAGCCAGGCTCTTCTCTGTGATGTCCAATGATAGGACAAGGGGTAATGGGAGCAAGTTGGAGCATAGGAGGTTCCACATAAACATAAGGAAAAACTTTTTCACTGTGAGGGTGACAGAGCACTTGAACAAGCTGCCCAGAGAGGTTGTGGAGTCACCTTCTCTGGAGTCATTCAAGACCCACCTGGATGTGTTCCTGTGTGACCTTGTCTAGGTGACCCTGCTCTGGCAGGGGAGTTGGACTTGATGATCTTTTGAGGTCCCTTCCAACCCCTAACATTCTGTGAATCACATTCTGTGATTTTAAGACTAGATAGAAATGCCTGATGCCAATAAAGAAATTTTTCCACATACATCAAAGAATCTGTTATCAACTGTATGTTGCCAATATTTCTCTGTCACACTTACTATTCATCTTTTCTACGTATTTAAAGAATAGCAAAGATCCTCCAGTTACTCCAGGTTTCTAACACATTTGACATTTAAAGATCAAAGTTAGAAATCCAAACAAGCCATACATTCCTCTATATTTAGATTAAAATTTTTATTTTTCTCTTCATTTTTAACCAGTCCAAGCCTTCCTGGCATTGATTATTTTCATTATCTAAAAGAATGAAAAATTAGAATGGCTAATTGTTAGCGTCTTCATTACAATATTGAATATTCAGGCATTTTCACAGTGCATATGAACATAAATAATGTATATAACTTCATGAGCTTAGGAGTATATGTGCACTTAGGCACATAATGTGCATAAATGTGCAGAAAACAGAAGTTCTGCAAGGACTGTCATTTACAACTACATTTAAATGCATTTTTTATTAGATAGCTTTATCACTTCTGATATTAACATTCATCAGAACTAATTGTATTTGTTAAAATGAGTCAATTTTCTGTGATTAACAATAGTATTTTCCATTCACATGATTTTAAATTAGTTGGAGCAAATGAGTCTAAACTCCTGGAGAAATGATAGTTTTCTTTGAAATAATTGTAACCAATTATTTAATAATGTTTTAAACATGTCTGCGAAACATCAGCACCAAGAAGCTGATATGTTAAAATTTGCCCACAAGCAGGTAACAAAACGCTGTTATTCCAAATGATCAGAGGACTATGTTAGACTTATTTATAAGTTCCTATCTTCAGACTCTTTTGAGGAAAATAGATGTGTAATCTTATACAAATAGAGGTTTAGCTTTAGTGCTTTTAAATCTCCACTTAATATTTTATTGAAAACCTGAATAACATTTTACTTAGAAATAGAGCCAGCTTTAAGGCAGGAAAATATTTTCTTGATTTTTTTTGTCTTCTAAAATTAGTAATATGACTCTAATTTTCTCATAGTTTCCTTTTTTCCCCTCTTTCAAATATATCTATAGGATATCACTATTGACCACTGAAGGACGTATTAAGAAAATACAGCATGTGGAAAGAATTTAGGATCATACAATCGGCTCCATGTGTTAATTGCCACTAGATGGCAATGTTTCAGAAAATTATCTTCCTGAATGCAAAGGCAGCTACAGAACATGCATTATTTAAAGGTTCATTGAGTTGTTCTAAATGGATCTGTCAATGACTAAGGAGACAATTCTTATGCATTTCTTGTAGCCTCTACAACTTTCCTCTGAGGAAGTGAAAATATTGGAAGAGTTGAGAAAACGGAGCATCTCTAGAAGCCCACATCAAGATGGGTATAAGATAGATGAGGGGTCAAACTGCTTGTGCCAGGCAGGGTAAACCCGGGCTGCTCCTGAAAGAGGAAAGAGATGCATCCTCAGGGATTTTGCAGCTGCTGAGTGCTGCACAATTATGAAAATCATTCTCAGCTGTGAAGAACTGATACCCACCCACTGCTGCAGGGGATAATTTTAACTAAATCAGGCTCTAAGTGTCCGTATTCTCAGCCCTTTAATTTGCAGACATGAGGAGTATGTTCTGCAAATCTGACATGTAGATACTACAGATGAATTTAAAAAGTCATTTGTAAATTATGAAGTCGTTATAAAATATTTTGCTTATACAGATACTAATTTTAGAAATATATTAAAATATGAGTAGTGATTTTTTTCACTGCCATGATATAAAAATACATAAAATAGGATTAAACACTCCCAGATGCTTATATAACCGGAAATATTCTAGGTATGCTCCTAGACTGCTCCTATGCAATTTACAAAGTATTTTACATCTGTTTATACACCAGGAATTAGAAGAAAAGGAGTAAAAAAACCTACAAAGCCTATGACAGTAAAGTTTTTCCATTTACACTTCTTGTGTAACCAGGAAAGTTCCCCACAGTAGGAAGCAAAGAAAATAGATGTCCTCAGAGCGGATTCTCTAAGAGCTGCACTGACAGGAGAGGACTGAAGTCTCAAAACGGTGTTGCAAGGTTGCTGTGCCGTGTCCCTTTATTCTATTTTTTTCCAATGACTACATGTTCTACACAGTCCCTTCCAGAGTTCCCATGAAAGGAGATCTTGTCCAAATTTTAAATTACTGTTAGCCAACATACATAACTACAGAAAACTCCTCATTGATACATAGGTGACATATTCAGAAGCATTGTGAATATTTTCCATCACATTCAAGGTAAAGAGGATGAACTTAAATCCACATAATATATACTCATATACTTATACAAAATATATATAAGGAGTGTAGAATACTCTATGTAGTATAGAGGGTTCATTCTTCTGTATTTTGTATCACTTCAATATCTTTCTGACTTCTTAAGAATCCCTCAGTCAATACTCACCTGAAGTGCTTTAAACTCTTTAACAAAACCACCATGTATGTTACGTAAGACATCTTTATTACTAAAAATAATCTTTAAGGACTTCTTAGATGATTTATTAGAGAAAAAAAAAAAAATTGTGTTTATTAGGTGCTTCTTGATTGGAGTGGACAATCAATGAAAAAGACATTTTTGGGAATCCAAGCTACCACTGAATTTAATAGGGAAAAAAAAACCCTTGCAGTAGCACTCATGGTGTCCCTTGACACTAGGTCTCCTCATTGTGCCCCCACATTTTGGAGACAATGTTTAAGCAAATCACTTCTGTTCATTCAGAGTGTCAGCAAACGGTCTTGGTACTAGCTTTGTTTCTGAGAACACTCTTGTTCCTGAGAGTAGAAGCTAGCTGCGTGATAGCTTCCCTCTCAGAATTGCTTGACGCAGGGAAGGAATCCCAGCTCACCAAAATATACATCATGAAACTGATAGTAGTTTGTTGTCCATCCTAGATTCTTTCACGTCTCAGTCAGAATCTTATTATTAACATCAGCAAAAAAGAGCCTTTTTTTAATTGACATGTGAGTCATCACTTTGTTCTTTTCTGACCAGTGCTCATTCTGTGGTCTGAGTTCTGAATCAGGTCAGTCTGAGAAAGACCTGAAACCTCAGGCTTTGCTCTAAAAAACAGGAAAATGTTTTAATTATAAAGCAGTTCTGCAGAGAAGCCTGAATGAGTATGCACACCTCTGTTTCATTTGTTGCTGAACTTAATATTATCACTACATTGAGTATATTCTGAGTATGTTTAAGAGATTGGAGATTTAGGTAGAGTCTGTGTCTCTTCCTACTCAGTTTCTATATCAGAGTAAAGGTGGGAGGTGGTGCCCGTTTTCTTGGAGCTTAACGTTTCTGAGCACATGCAAGCTTAGATGTTTAGTCCAACTGTAGGAGCTGAATAACTAAAACTGTTACCAGAGTAGGCAGGGGCTGAGGACAGGATCTTCAATTTCTCTTTCAAGTCAAGGTGCCTACCTAGATCCCAATTTTGGCAGAGTATGGGTAGTTTGATTTTCAACGCATGCATATACATTTTTACATAGTTACATAAAATTTTCAAAAATATGCAGTACTTTGCCAGATGGTGAAAATAATAACTGCTATTAAATATCTTCAAAAAATTCACCATTTTGAAAACTGCAGTGTTGTTGATAGAACCAGTAAATAGGGCTACAAAGAGAAATAAAATAATTTTTAGGCATTTGCAACTAAATATAAATAATCTCACACTTTGTAATGCATAATGATAAAGTAAAATATGCATTTAACTATAGAGACCACTCAAAGCAGGCTTCATGCTGAAAACCACCACCAGAAATACCAAGTGCCTAATTTGCATTGTTTTCTTTTTTCACCTGTTTATAATTGTTCATAATGTCAAATTTTCAAAGGTAACTGAGGTTATTAGAAGTAATTTTCACATTGCTTTTGTGTTTCCTGAAATACAGGGAAATAGCAGAAAGCTGACTCAACCGAGATCCCTTAAAAAAAAACATAACAACTTAGCATAAAATTTTTCATACAAACTGCAAGACAGAAATTATTCTTAGCTGCAATAAAAAAAGAAAAAAAATCAAGTCAATTAAGAATAATTAAGAAGTTTTCAAAAAAGTCTCTGATACCTTTGGTCAGAATAAGCTCTGGGTACACTAGAAAATATTTCTAGTGTCTTGTTTAGGTGATATTACCTGCTTATATTTCACTTTTAGTAATGTTTGTGATACTGGAGTTTTGTATTTAAATTTGAGTAATGTACAGGGGTTTTTTTGCATTTCAGTTAAGTTTGTGCTACTGGTGTGTAAATCCATAGCCAACAGAGGTGTCCATGAAAAACACTCCTGTGACTAGGAAGTGCTCTTGAAAATGTAATGTCTGACAGGACAGTCACATTAAGAAATTGTTATAGAAAGATGTTAGCATGAATGATATTAAGAATGAAATTGTAGGAATGTAATCTCTGCTAGCTGTGAAATATTTACTTTCAATTTGGAAAACATCTTTACTCAAAACTGCACACTGCAGTGTCATTCTGTTGACAAGCTTACCAAAACCCAATACACAGAAGTGTGCTTATTCATTGCTCTGAGCACATGCAGATTTCACCCTGGTTGCCTGTTTTGTATCTCCCAGAATTTTTCTTAGACAAAACAGTAACATAGTCAAGAGCCAGGACATCTATCAATACCTAACTCTTTTAAATGTACTAGCAGCTTTTGCTACTATCTTCCCTAAAAAATGCAGTAGTCAATGAAGTAGCATACAATTAAAAAGCAACAAAATGAAACAAAAAAAACAAACCCCATTTTATCTGATTTTTTACTATCACAGCATCTCCATTTTTAGGGACTGGACTGTTTATTAAAGGATATTCCAAAATATTAGTTACAACTCTCACATCTCACTTTTAAGAAGAAATGGTTATTTCAACAGATTAATTATAAATACACATGATCATTATTAATAATTGTTTAATTTTCACTCTTTTAGTCTGACTGTTGCCATGATTTTTACCATGCCACTGAATACTGGTGTTACAGCTATTTGAGTCGTCGCCAGTGTTGCTGAATTAACCCGTTATTAAGTGATCTTTAGAGGTGCCAACAGGAAGATTTTCATCTCTAATCCATGCAGCAATTACTAGTTCACTTAAGCTCAATTTTTCCCACATTGATGACATACATGTCTCTATGTATCTGTAAGATTTTTTGAAAGTATTAATCCAGCTATGATGTACACTTTATAGATGACTACAGACTGTAATTTAAACTTCAGCAAGTTGTTTCAGAACCTGTATTTCCTTCAACACGCATTTCTACATGTAATGAAGTCAACAGCAAACACAAAATGTCAAACAGAATTCCTGTTCTCAAAAAGTAGGATTTCAAATCAGAAGTCCATGCGATAAAAAGAAATAAACAAGCAAACAAAAGCATGCTAGCCAGTAAACCCCAGCTGATATACTCTGTAAGAATGCACGGGTTGTCAACTCCAACACCAGAAAATCACACAGGGATATTTAAAGGCCAGTGATGAAAATCAGACAGGAAAAATATTTAACATACTTTGTTTTATAATTAGAAAGTATCTTAAGAAACAGACAGGAAACAAATTCTGTCACTCAGTCATTTAAATAGAGGAGCAGCAGTATGATGCAACAGCCAGTAATATGCTCTGCAATCTTGCCAATTTAACCAGCCACAGCTATTTGTGTTGTCAATGCTATCATAGTGGGAACTAGAGCACAAGGCAGTTGCGAAAGCAGTATAGGCACTGATTAGTGATAATGAACTTAAGCAAAAAAAGCAAATACGACGCATTTTTGCCTTGGAATTCTCATACCATTTAGTGCATAATGGGACGTGCTCAAAATGTTGCTCTCTGCATCAAAATACTAGCAAGTATCTGCTAGCTCTGGCTTTGAATGTTGCCACTCATTTGGGCTGCTAAAGGAAGGATCCTGTGGTGCATGCTTTCCCTGCCCATCCCGCACTGTGACACTGGCTTTGGGGCCATTTAACGTTCTATGAATGAAGCAAAACCAGTACCCATGGAAGATTCAGCATTGCTCCAAACTGCACTGGACAGCAGGGATGTTGGAGGGTGAAACCACCCAGTCTCACTACTAGTATTTGTTTGTTTACTTGGGGCAGGTACAGCAAAAAAAATTACTGGGCAGTAAAGTAACAGAAAAAAAGAAATCACTTTAAAATCAGTTAAAAATCAATTAATTAAAGCCTGAATGGTCACAATAAAGTGTTTTGCTTTGAGCTCAGGAGGAATGAAGAGGAAAAAGGAAGGAAGGAAGATGGAACATCCTAAGTATCTATGATGACTGCTTTCCTTTTTTTTTTTTTATAAGCAGTCAGAAAAACTGAGAAAGCCTGATTGAAATTTGGTTTTCTCTAGATTTAGAAGCCTGCTAAGTTGTTTATTTGTTTTAAAGTCAGTTAACTCACCAGGTGGGGTTCCACCAGTCTGTTCTACCACTTTCTGAGATTGATTTTTGCTTGCTTGTTTAAGCAAAAAGAAAGAAACTCCACTGATGAATTAAGAAAAAAAAGAAAGAAAATTCCGGAAGATTTCTGAAAGCTGTTACCCTTAACGCAGGAAAATCTTTATCCTTTTAATTTTTCATAGTATACATGTGAAAATACTTGCTTTTACTTGCAATGAAATGCATATTGGATGTAAGCTTATTTCCTATTCCTGAAACTCTTCAGATAATGGCTGTAAAAGTGAATCCTTTTATTTATACAAGGCATTTTTCCACATTTTGGGAAGCTGACACATGTACTCACTTGAATTATGACTGCTTTTTTAAAAAACAGAAAAAATGCAAGAAGTAGTTTATTCCCTGGAACAGCCAGAAAGGATATTATTCATTTACTATAGATTAATTCAGCCATTAACTGGAGTTTACGACCACTACAGACAAAGCCATCTGCAAGTGCATTCATCATGTTGTGAACACAATGGCTCTGAATGTTCAAAAGATGCAGTTATAAGCAATCAATAGCTCCATACTTTATACTGCTGTGATTAATGCCAGGGTGAGGGAATGTTCTCATGGGCTTCCTTTTTAGGTGTTTGAAAGATGTGACCGAAAGAACCACTGGGGGAGAAAAAGCTCAAGGCACATTTTAATAAACAGAAAAAACTGACATGCACAGATGTGCAAGAAAGATAAGCATATTTAAATCACGAACAGAGGAGTAAATGCATTGTACTATTAAAAGGCAGTAAATGCTGAAATACATTGCTTCCATTTTGGAATTTCTCATTTGCCACTTTCCAAGTCACTGAATTAAGCCTCCACTGTAGCCAGTTTAGATCTGCATCTCAATTTTCAATAGAACCAGTTAATTTTAAAAAACTGATGGTGAGATGCATCTATCCAAATCTGGGTGTTTAGATACCATGCAAACAGCTCTGAGCTAAACATCCGTGGCTCATTATATGAGCAATAAGTGGAAACAGGGCTTTCTAAGTAGCTCTTCTTACCTTAAAGTAGACATTTAAATTAGACCAGATGAATGGCCCTCTGGAAGCGCCCATTTTTTCTCTACTGAGTATAAAAGGAGTGTAGGGTAACATCAGTTATGGTTATCTATACTGCAAATACCTAAGGGTTGGTGGGATGGATTGCATCCTGAAGGTATCGTTATATTTTGAAGGCAAATCATCAGTAAAGTAGTCATTTGTCTAACAAAATTCTTCTTTTCCAGTAGGAGGTTAGTGAAAACAATATTATATGCAAATGTTGAATTAAAATTGGAATTTCTGCTTCCTATATAAACAGATACTAAGTATATATATATATATATGTAAAAATATATAGACACAATGTGCAGTGTATGAGTACAGGGCATCTTTCCACCATTTATGGTGGAGTGATATCTAAATATTTCATCTTGTTAGGAAATGTGTGGAGCAAAGAAAATCTATTTTGTGTATATCTAGAGACGCCTATTGCTTTCTTTCAAGAAGCATCAACTTTTTTCCTTACATTTTCACTTGCAGCTGTCCCTTAAGTTATAATCCCTCAAAGTTCACCAGGCTGCAACAAGATCTGAGGACTGAGCCTATGATACCTTGGGGATTTACTGCGTCTGGCCAACCTTGGGCTCAATTAAATTTCTACAAGAATCTCCTAGGAAAGGATAGAAATAGGTCACCTGGGAGTGATCCTGTCCATACCCTCTCTTTGTGAAAACAAAACCCTAAGCAGCACAGCAGAAGGGAAGCATTTTCCTCAATGTATGGAGAAATATACTACAATATTCTCTAAATGTTTGCATTTGTTTATAAGCATGTAACTATGTTGAAGACTTTATAAAAGTAACTTTACATGTAAAGGCTCATCTACATTTGCATTTAAATGAAATAGAATTAAAAGGTTATTTATTCTGTACAGATTTAGATGTCTATGGTCTAGATTTCCAGATCTGAGATCATTTATATCATCTCCCTATCAGAAAGAAATATAGGTTTATAGGATACTTCTACACTAAAAAATACATTTTGGAAGAGAATCAATATTAAGACACCTAAACTCAGCTAGATGACATCCAGAAACACAGAATGGTAAGAGTTGGAAGGGACCTCTGGAAATCATCTAGTCCAACACTTCTGCTAAATCAGGTTTGCCTAGAGCAGGTTTCACAGGAATATGTCCAGGCAAGTTTTGAGTCTCCAGAGGAGACTCCACAACCTCTCTGGGCAGCCTGTTCCAGTGCTTCGTCACTCCCACAATGAAGAAGTTTCTCCTTATGTTTAGGAATATGAAGAGTTACAGTGGAGGCATATTAACCATCAACCTTTTTACTATAATGTTGAAATGAATGAAGAAGCAACCCTTCTTAACTACACTATCAGAGGTCTTATATGTGTAAATTTTAATAAGTGAAAATAATTATGTTAGCAAGCAGTCACCTAAATAGCCTGTTATACAGATAAGAGAAGATTCAAATCGCTTTAACCATCTAATACATAGGAATCCAATCTAATTTAGTCAATAGCCTTCCTGTAAAAAATATGCAGCAAGAACCTCCAGAGTACCATTTGACCTATTCTAAAATATGTAGGATCAATTTCCAAATGACCATAGAAAGAATTTAGTCCATTAGTTTGAGCTTGACAAATAACTTTCAGGTGGCTAATGTATTTTTTTGTATATTATTTTCTCTGAAGCATCTGTGTGATAATTTTAAACATATACAGTCAATGTCTAGGCTTACTGTTACACTTTACCAGACTGTGAGGATACTAACAAGCCTCAATGTAAGCATAACTCAATAGAAATGCAATTTTCATAACCTTGTCCAGGTTACAGTTCATAGAATCACAAGATGGTTGAGCTGACATTGGAAGTGACCTCTGGAGGAAACTGAGACAAACACTGCAGCTCATTCAGGGCCACCTAGAGCCAGCTGCCCAGGACTCTTTGCAGACAGCTTTTTAATATGTCTAAGCATGTATCTCCACAACCTCTTTGGGCAACATACCACCACCAATTGGCTGTATACAACCACCAGATGTCCCTGGGATACCACCACAGAATCAACACATAGCAGATCCTTGATATAGATATACTACTGTAAAATACAAATAAATCAATTATTTTTTCCCTAGGAATACACCTAATTCATAGCTTTATGAAAATTAAAAGTTTGCTCCTGACTACCAGTGAGTCTTCTAAGTAAAAAAGAAATAGTTTAAGACTTGAGGTTTTTTCCTAGGGACTTTCAGTTTTCCAATGCATAAAAAACAGCCTTGGTGTGGTGACTGGTAAAATATTTAATAACAAATTTGACAATGAATCACAGTATACATTTTACGTTTGTTATCTAATCAGGCCGTCTATTTTTCTGAAATAGGTACAAGCTTTCCAACAAGAAAACATCATCAGCGGTGAGAAAAGCCCACTGGTGGCTGCCCACAGAATTCCGTACATACTACCTCATTGCTTTAGTTCATTATAATTTTTTTTCATTTGAATTTCATCTTGTTTTATAGAGCCTTAGTATAAAGTCATCTACCAATCAACAGTACTTGAAATTGGACACATATTATTGACTGGGAAGATTAATGGGTTACCAACATATCTGAACTGAGATAAGAGGATACAATGAAACCTCATGTGATGAAAATCGCATGTGACACCTCTATTAGGCATTAGAAATTGCTTTCCACCTAAAATGCAACAAAGAAAATACAGTCCAATCTTAAGTGAATTAATTGGACATTAGTGCAATTTCAAGGAGCAGGCTCCGGCTCCCTCTCTGAGAGATAAGAAGAGACAGAAGAATAAGAGGGAAAGATGTAAATAAAAACTGAATTGGCATATAGTGAAGAAAAGGGTGAAGAATATAGACAGCACAGAGAAGAGGAAGTCTTAGTCCTGTCATTGAAACTACAGGAATTTCTTCTGGTCTCCAAAGATCTCTGTTCTTTCCTTAGTCCGTTTTCATTCAGTGTCTTCTCTTGCCTTACAGTAATTTCTGATCAAATTTACTGTAAATTTGGCAGTGCTAAAATACCAAAGGGTCAGTCTCATGTTTACCAAGCACACATTAAAAAATGTCTCCCCTTTCCCCCAGGTATTGCCATTTTTTTGTTATTTCATACCAAGTTTTGAAATTGTTGAAATGGATAGATCTATAGTCGATCTATGTCATGGCTGCTCTAAGAAGGCTATCTTGTGATGACTGGAGTGCTACTACAACTTCCTCTGCAAGGACTGAGTAAACCTTTATTGATTCCAATAGTAAAATATTTGAATGTATCAAGAACCACAATAGTTTAAAATCTTATTGATATAATTGTTAAAACATTTGTAAACCCACTGGGACCGAGTGGGTTTGATACAGATCGGAAACATTTTTGCTTTAATGGCAAAATAACATGCATTTTCATACTTACTTTGATCACATATCAAGAGTACATTTTAAAAATTATTGTTGTATTGCAATTTCTTGCCCATATGTTGTATAAATTTCGGAAGCCTCTGGTATTTCAAAACACAAGATAGATATTAGTAGTTCTATGAAAGAGCACGGGTAATTTAGGGTAAAATAATGTTTTCTTTAGCACAAAAAACATTGCATTATTTTAGTTTCCAAATATCTTTGGCTTGTCTTTATAAAGAAAATGTATGATAAGGTCCACTGTGTTTAAACTACTTTGGCATTGAACTTGGACAGAAATCTAAGTGCCCTGCTTTAAGGGCCAAATTATTTAGGTGGCTCCAGGGAATACCCTGCAACCAGTTACAAAGCTCTCTTTCAAAGAGCTGTGATATCTATGTTCTGCAAAGAGTTTTTCTGTGACTTTAATCTAGGCGGAAAGTACTTGTGCATATCCCACAGTGAAGTCTAAAGAGACAGATGTCCCAGATGTGTTCATTAAATAATGTGGTATTGCTGTTATCCTGGTAGATATGGTCCTGCCCACTTTATACTTCACAGTCTAGATCTCTTATTTGGAGAAAACTTGATCTGCTGGCCCATTTCAGCATCAGAGACTTCAAGCCTCCCGTATCTCTAGAAAGCATCCTAATCTCACAGCCAGGAGCACTTTCCATGTCCACCTCTCTCCTTTGGAAGCTAAACCAGTGAACAGCCAGAAGCAGGAGAGCAAGCAGCCAGAAGGACCAAGACAGAGGTAGAAGAAGAATATGGGAATTCAGCTGCTTTTAGACTGAGTAAGAGTCATCAAATGTTACTTCAGGAGTGCTCTGGCACCATTAGACTATTATACCAGTGGAATTACCACTCCTACAGACTTGTCCTGAGGAGCGTACAACTGGTTGGTGCTGGTCTCTTCTCACAGGTAATTAGCGATAGAAGAGGGAATGGCTTCAAGCTGCAACAGAGTAGGTTTAGACTGGACATTAGGAAAAGATTTTTCACAGAAAGAGTAGTCAGATACTGGAATAGGCTGCCCAGGGAGGTGGTGAGTCACCATCCCTGGATGTGTTTAAGAGGTGTTTAGATGTGGTGTTGGGGGATATGGTTTAGGGGAGAACTTTGTAGAGTAGGGTTGATGGTTGGACTTGATGATTCCAAGGGTCTATTCCAACCTGAATGATTCTATGATTCTATTCTATGCTTCTGAGTTGCCTGATGGTTTTTATATTCTCCATAGGAGAGACAGGTGTGAAACTTAAGTAGAACAGTTTGCTAAACAACAGCCAGCTATTTTTCACCCATAAAGGCATCTTCTGTAGCACAATTATATGTCTAAATTTTAAACATGAGCTTGAGGTTCTAAGAAGTTTGTTTCTTCTAGCGATTCTGTCTTATTTGGGTGTTACCTTTGATAAACTAGTTCTAAACACATTTGAAACACGTTTCAGTAAAAAACTCTGAAATGACTTCTTCATAACTAAAATTTAGATATTGTACAGTCCTAGTACAATGATAATGGACTTTTTCACTGTAATATATTGCATCATTTAAGCTGACATCTTAAATTCATCTTAAATTTTGAATCCCTTTTTTAAGATTTAAATTTGCTTGCCAATATATTTACCTTCATTAATTTTTGTACTTTAATTGTACAACCATCATTACTATTAAGCAGTTATAGATATGTCTTTGTAGAATTTTGCACAGGAAGATCCTAGAATAGATGTAGACATCAGTTTCTCTATTAAATGTAATAATACAAGAGCAAAGTATCAAATTTACTGATTTTTCCTGACCATAGGGAAAAGACTAAATCCTTTTGCAATTAGTGGATAGTCTGCAAGACTGTAACCTTTTTACCTATCTTTGATTTACAATTATTGCTGTCATAGATAAGAGAAGATATTCCACTGATTTTTTTATGTCATAGGTAGCACAGCATTTGAAATTTTACAGTGCTTGTTTAAAGAGTTAATATGTAAGGTAATAATGAACATCAATACAGTATTTTAAGCCCACTTTAAACAATTGCTCTAAAAGAGCACAACAACTTTGGGGCTAAATAAAGAGACAAAGAATTTAATTTTAATGGAATATATGAAAATTCTAGATCATAAGAACTAAGTAGTAGACCATTCTCACTGTAAGTGGAAATAATGCTTTGTCTACAGATTTTTAAGTACATTCAACAAGAGACACTGTTGAATTTTGTAGCATTTGGAATATCTTATCCCCTGTAATACCTAATATTTTGTTTATGTCCTAGCTCTAAATCTTACTGACTTCTTTTTTCTCTTCATGGAAAGGCCAAGATGCCAGAAGTCTGGGCAATGTGACCTAAAAGTGATGCAGTAGAAGATAAGACTGGACTAATATGTGATACAGAGAGTGGCATAAAAAAAATATAGAA
>VZZY01020669.1:6679-111679 GCA_013400335.1 Eurystomus gularis
GAGGATCTGTTCCATGATCTTCCTAGGCACAGAGGTGAGGCTGACAGGTTGGTAGTTCCCGGGGTCTTCATTTCTACCCTTTTTAAAAATGGATGTGATGTTTCCTTTCTTCCAGTCACAAGAGACTTCACCTGACTGCCATGACTTTTCAAATATTATGGAGAGTGGCCTGGCAACTGCATCAGCCAATTTCCTCAGGACCCTGGGATGCATCTCACCAGGTCCCATGGACTTATGTATTTTAAGTTTCCTCAGATAGTCACGAACCTTGTCCTCATTTACAGTGAGAGAGACTTTGTCTCCCTAGTCTCTGTCTCGTGGGCCATCAACTTGAGAGCTGTGCAGAGAGAGATTGCCAGTAAAAACTGAGGCAAGAAAGTTGTTGAGGACCTCAGCCTTCTCCTTCTCTGTTGTTACTAGCTCACCATTGCTGCTCATCGGGGTGGGACACTTTCTTTGACCTTCCTTTTCTGGTTTATGTATCTGTAGAAGCCCTTCTTATTTTTCTTTGCATCCCTTGCCAAGTTCAGCACCAGCTGAATGTAGGTCTATTTCCCCTCTAGCCTTTACCATTAGGCCTCAGCTTTGGTGTCAGGGTCTGGAAATTATATCCCATTGGGACTACTACCCTGTACCCATTCCCAAGTGAGGAGGATTGGAATCTGGGTAGATGGAGGTACTTAAAATTTCCTCAGTATTTCTTGATAGTGTTAATGGAGGGACGTGTTTAATTTAGGCATGCTGGATCAGACTTTAAAGAGACCTCTAGAGAGAGGTGCTTGTGTTATTCAGACAAGGTGTCCCTTAGCAGGTTTTCTGTGATGAATACCATCTTTTGTGATGGTATATGTTCCTTAGATAAGCGTGTGCCAGGCAAGCTGAGTCAGCCTTCCTGTGAACAAGTGCTTTAAAATTTAGGTAAGACAATGGCTAAGCTAAGCACTTTAAAGTTCTTGTTACCTAAGTAGCAGTTTAAGTAATTGGGATGCATAGCTTCTGGGATCAGACCAGAATCAGACAAAGATCAAGACCATGCAAACAGCACAAAGGGCACATCTGTAATACTAAATGCGGTGAAACCCCCTATATTTTCAGTGGTGTGTCAACAGAATGTGAAGCCTTATTAGAGTGGAAGAAAATGAAGAAGATCCTCAGTGTTTTGTAATTGGGATAAAAGGAACAAAAACATAACATAAAAGAGGAAGTTGTAAGTAGGCATGCAGAAAGGGCTAGAAAGAATAGTGTAAATGTCCCAAAACTAGCTGATCCCAAGAACAAGACTGAAAACCAGTGTAGCTTGACTAGCATTTCTAATCACACAATAAAAAAGTTCAAAGAAGTTCTTTAAACGGAAAGTAATTTGTGTATGCAGTCACTCAATGTAGGAGGTTATAGAGGTTCCCCAAGGGTGGTCACATTGAACAAACACAGATTATATGGCCGTGGAGAAACAAGTGGTTTCTCTGGTGGAAGACCAGAACTCTGAAATGCTATTTATTTAGAGTGCATTAAAATGATCCATGAGGACTAGGTACTCAACTTTTAAAAGTCTGGCTTCCTTCACAGACAAAGAATTTTCTTTATTGTTTGATTTTTTTTTCAATGTGAGAAGGCTTCCAACACTGGCTGTAAAGACTGTTGGTTTTGGTTGTGTTGAGGAGCTTGCTTTGCCATTTATCCAGCCTTGTAGCCTATAATGGAGCATAGCAGTGAAGGTTTTAAGAGCAGTTCATCATTTAGAATAAAAACAAAGAACAGCGTTAAGAGTGTGGCCATGTATTCCTTATTTAAATAGCATTGAAAGATATCTTAGTTGTACACAATCAAAACCTTACTGAATATCACAAAATTATGAAACATTGCTTTATTCCTGATTGTTGCACTGAGAGCTAACAGATAGGATAAGATTGCTGTTTTTTTATCTATGTTCATCTTCCTTGGAAAAGACTGCAACATGTAGAATGAGAAGGGAAAACACACATTTGTATTGATTCTGGAACTGTTCTACTGTCATGTACATGTGACACTTCCAGGCAAATAATAGTTGTTTGCGATTTCACAAGTTTTTAAGTGTCCAGCTTCTCAGTCATTATTGCCTAAGCAGCATTTCAGTTTGAAAACATGCATTTTGAGAACAGCAGCTAATTATGGTGTAGAATTAGAATACGTGACTAAATGACGAGTTATACAATGTGACCTACAGTAATCTGCAAGATAGTGAAATAATGTGCATTTTTTTTTTTTTTTGCACAGTGTTTATGGCTGTCCTTTGGCAAAAAAAAGAAAAACACAAGATAAGCAACCGCAAGAACCAGCCCCCAAAAGAAAACCCTTTGTGGTTAAAGCAGATAACTCTTCGGTAGATGAGTGCTATGAAACTGATGGAACAGAGGAGATGGATGAAAAGGAGGAGGAAGAGGAGGAAGAGGATGAAGAAGAGGAGGAATATTCTGATGATAATGAGGAGCAAGGTGATGAGGAGGAGGATGATGAGGAGATAGATCGAGAAGAGGAAGAGGAGATTGAAGAGGAAGAAGAGGAGGATGAAGAGGAAGGTGAAGATGTGGAGGATGAAGAGGAGGAGGAAGAAGAGGAGGAGGAAGAAGAGGAGGAGGAGGAAGAACGTGGTAATAATCAGAGTATTAGTAAAAAGTAAACAATGTGTGTTTTCTGGGTTAATCTTCTAGTGTGGTGTGTGAGGATTTAGCTGTGCAGTTCTCATTAAACCTAATGGAAGTCATGCAGTTAAATCTCTCTGCTCCACACTGAAAATATACCCCACTGTGTTCTCTCAACATTTATTTTAATAAGTCTGTCTTCGAAATATTTTTTAATACGGCAGCACTCACATTTCAAACAAGGAGGGTGGAGGTGTGTTTGTGCTAAAAATGCTTGCATAAAATGTAATCCTAGTAGTTGATTAATGCATGCAGTTACCAGGAGAATATTCACAAAGGTACAAGCAAAGTATCAGCTACAGCTGGGTGCCTGTACTGATCATTTGCAAGTGTATTTGCTGGATCTGCTTATATAATGTCAATGGTTGCCCACATAAATGCTGTCACAAGTTTGCAGGGTTTTTTTGAGAAAAAAATGGGCCTCTTCTCTTTGAAAATTTTGCTCCATCTTTCCCTCTATCCCACGAAACTATTCAGAATTAACTATTATAATATACTTTGGTTCTTTGAGACTTGAATGCTGTGTACTTTAGCTGATCCTGTTAAACATATAGAGAGTGAGAGGTTTACCTAGATAAAGTAATTTTAAAATTCATATATTTTGGTTATCATACCATGGCATAAATGCCATTTAGACATGCAAGTCACTGGTTGTAACCAAATTAATGTAGTAGCAATACGATTAACTTATTCACCTTTCTCTTTTTTGGGCTGTTGGACTCTATATAACCAGTATTTTCAAAATATGTAATCAGTGTCCGTTTACTTAAGAGTCCATATGCTGATGACAGACATCATAATGCACTGGGGTGAAATGAAAGAATCATGCAAAATAATGAGCTATCTAAAAAGTATTTTGTTCCCATTTCCAGGGAACACGTTTTTGGTTGGGTAGATTCACCTTTCTAACCAATAAAAATATAAGAAAAGCTTTCAGCACTCCTCAGTTGGATTCCTCTTAGGAACCAGGTATGAAAGTTGTATGACTTTTGTTTCAGCATTCTGTAAGGTCAGAGCTTAAATCTTATCGAAAGACTTTGGAATTATTCTTTCCATTTGAGCAAGATGGTGGCCAGCTGGGTGACTATAAGCATTTTCTCAGATATCTAAATCTGTAGCATTTCTCTAATTGCTTAAATCTGCGAACAAAATTGGTAGAGCATAAATGGCCAGTCTTAAAAGTTGCATGAGTTTGATGCAACAGGAAGCCATTTGCTTTTGCAAGGAACTCTGCTGTTTTCAGAACATGGAAGAGAAGCTTTGTTAGATCAGACTGATGTGCAACTGCTATTGCTATCCTGACAGGCAAGCGCAGGATGTCTAGCAGTTTCTTTAAGACATAATGGTTACTGAGTTTGTTGGTGCTTAGGTTATGGTGCAACAGCTGCTGTGATTTCAGCTGACTTGAAAAACTTTGAATCTACACTATCAAAAATGATAAAAGAAAAAAAACTAAGCAAAACTCAAGAGCTCAAGAAAATTGCTTCTGACAAGCCAGTAGGCTTGATACTCAGTTTACTTTTACTATTATAATGAAACACAGTGGTTTACTTATTCCAACACAGTTATACATGCAGTTAGCGGTCCTAACCAATCCACAGAGGCTGACATTATTTTTTTACTGCTTTCCTTCCATATATAGTAGGCTGTGGTTAAGAACTGCAAAAATTTTACAGAGGTACCTTTGTTAGCTGCTCTGCATATTACGTGGAATTAAAACTTACATAGGTAAATTTTTTCTTAGGATCCCATTCTATTCCAGTAATAATAGATCTATGCCAAATATTAGTCATTAAGAAAAAATCCTCATAAAATAAGAAAAGTGATAATAGAGTTTTATATGAAAAATATTTAATGGTCTTTTGAGAATCAACATAGTAATCACTATGCAAAAATCCCAGTTAGAGCACAGTTGATTTACAAGAAAGAGTTATAGTAATTAATGAGGAAGGTAGCATGGAGTTCCTTATGTGTATGCCAAGGAGTGGAAAGTGATAACAGTTTGGTCTTGGTGAGGCCTAGTAGCTAATCAATAAATGGGATTTTTTTAGATCATTCATTTCCTATTGATTTTAATAGGGATCCTGACATTTCACCTTCTTCCACTTATAACATAAGCAGCTCTGATGGAATTTGAAGGGTTGATTTTCCAGGGAAACAAAGTGCAATTAAAGTTAGGGGTTCTAAAACTACATGATATGAATATACCACTTGCTTTATCTATTGACTGTATGGGAAAATTAGGTCTGTCAGTTCTGAATTTAGTAGATACTGTAGCAAACCACCATCCACCTTTTAAGTCCTCTTAGCAGGAAGTCTGAATGTGTCTTAGTGTTCCTATCATATAGAAACAAAATGCAGAATTATCCACTGGACACCAGGACGCTTGCATAGTTAGCACAAAAGTTTCTGTCACTTGTGCTGTAGATTATAGCAGTTCAGAAAATTTCCGTAAGTAACTATAGTCTAGGTGGACAAAACAGTTTAAAATCCATCAGTGATAGAAGAATCCCATCAGGAAGTACAGGACTACAGAGGAAGCAGTTAATGGAGGGGGAAGGAGAAAGAGGAGGAAGGTAAGGTATTCTACTGTTTCTTAGACCAAATTCAGTTCTCAGTTAGAAAAGGGTAACTCAAATACTTCACTAGCATCTCATTGCCCATACTTTTTGTTAAAAGAAAATGTATTTTGGAGGGGATTGTCTGAGGATAAAGATAATATACAGGTAGTATAGGTATGCAGTTCTTACTGGAAATACTTGGAAATTCACTGAAAACATCTCAGCTGTTTTGAAAATCACATCTTTCTAGCCTCATCATTGATAAACTAAAGGACTTAGAAAATAGAGATGAATGCTGAAGAAACACTCTTCCAAATCTCAAAATACCAATTTAAAATCAGAAAAAAAAAAACCCAAAGTTTTTTAGATGAGTCCCACATTCTGTGCTCATATTTGTTTACACAATGCGTTGAACCAAAACGAATGCTTAAAATTCCCCAGCAATGACTGGCATATCGTCTTTAAATTTCCATTAAGTGGAAGCATCTCTTCGAAGAACGAGATATCTATCCATCTGTCTATGAATAGACTTGAGAAGCCCTTATGTTCAGCACCACCACTAAAGGAAAGATGAATCTTTCCAATTTCCCTTACATCCTAGAAAGAAAGGGCAGATAGATGACCTGTGTTACGATAACCTAACCTGGAAATTGCACTACAAATGGGAAGGAGTAAGAGAAAATGCTGCTTTTGGAGTGCCCCTTAACAGCGATGGCAACTGCTGAGAACCTTTGGATTGAAATCTGAAGGATGCATTTGATTTGCAAGGCAAACCAAAGTACTTTCTTCTGAAAAGGACTTGCTTCAGGTAGTTGGGTCCCAAAGACTGTTTCACAAAGCTTTTCTATTACAGAAAGAAATCTCTGTTGGAGGGGCTGCTGGAACAGATGTTCCAAGGCATCATTTAGCCCATATCACACGAAGACATTCAGGATGGCTTGTACTCCAGGTATTTCATAATCTGCCAGGGGCAGGAGGAGTCAGGCTTATTCTAGACCTAAAGAAATTTGATACATCAATCAAATCCATTTCACAGATGATGCTACGAAAACTATTGCATTTTCCCAGGAGGTGAATTATTAGGTTATATAAATCTTTTAGACACTCCCTTACATTTTCTATTAAACTCAAGGTAGCTGGCATGTGCAATATAACAATACATGCTACTGCACCTAATTTTTCAGGTGGAATATTGCAAAACCAGCTGTAAAACATAGATAGCAGTGTATATTTAAAGAAGACATAATACAGTTTTTTAAAATAAATAAAAGCTAGCACAGAGAAATAGAAGTTCTGCCTCAGTAAAGACAACATATCTGTATAAGCAAGGCCTCCTGTCCAGCCTGCTGACCACTAATCTTATTGATTTATTTAAACTATTAGCAGGAAAGTGGTCATCTATTTGGTGGACAGAATAGGTGTACAATATTAATCAGAGCTAGACTCATGTGCACTTCATAGGCAATACAGCTAATATAAGAAAATTATAGATGTAACTTAAGAGGCCAGAAAGTGTAATTTCACTGCATAGGACAACGTACATGGAAAGAAGTGCATTTTCCAGGACCAAAGAAAACTAAATAAATACCTGACAGTTTCACAAGGTGAACCAGATCTTAACCCTTTGCTAAGAAATTCTTTTGCTGTTTTGTTTCACCTCCTTCATAAAAAAAGATACCCTGTGCGTAGGGTATCTCACCAATAACAATCTGGAGAACAGAATAGAGTTGCAGCTGGAAGACATTTATCCTGGCCATGGTGTTGATTTCCTCTGGATAGTTAAAGGTGCCTTTCTGGTCTAATAACAAAGTGCTCAAGCTTGGGAGTGGTTGGGTCAATCCAGGGCATAAGAACTTCTATTGATACTTTCTTTCTGTATTGAAGATGGAAGCATGGATTACAACATGTTCTGCTGTTTAGCTCTTTATATTATTTCACAATGGAACAGGTGCTTCAGAGCTGGAAACCTAAGGCTGGGGAGTAGGGTGGGGAAACAGCTAGCCAGTAAATACCCTCTGGATACCTCTACTTCTTGTGGAAAAAGTTCAGATTTATTTATCAACAGTTGTTATGTGTTTGTAGTTGGTTGGTTGGTTGGTTGGTTGGCGGATTGCTTAAACATGGCTGTGTCTTAGTTGAGTAAATTTTGCTTGCTGCTGTGTTCCATGCTCAGGGCATTTACTGTTTGCTTCTCATATATAGAGCACTATTTAAACATTACTTTTGAATTCTCTGAAGTGAGATTGGGTGTGATACTGAGCTTGTTTACATCCAGACAAATCCAGAATAACTTTATGTCAATAGTTATATTTACATGAGGTGATGTTGAACCTGTCATACCTAACTTTTCCTCCCCTTGAAGAACTATTTTAAAAGACTTCCTTCTATGTGAACATTTAACTCAGAAGCTCAGTAAACCTTCCATGTTGTGTCTAGAAACTTACATCTAACTTTAAGCAGTTAGTAACCCACTTCACTTCAACTTCCATGTTTAAACTTAGGAATGTACTTAAGTATCCTTCTGATGTAGAAGTTTGCATATTTAGCTCCTTTCCAACAAATAAAAAGCCTTAAATGATAATGTGAAATATCTGATCCTTCAAGAGCAAATGATTCAATTATAGCTTTATGCAGTCTAAAGAAATTACTCATCTTTGATGAGACACATTATAGACCTCTGCCATACACAACTTCTGTTGACGTAAGCAGAAATTCTGTAGAGGACACCTGGATGCTTAAGGAGTTCGGGGTCTGAACTGAAGGCCTTAGTAAGAGTATCACAGAACACATTCAGCATCACATCTGATTTTAATGCTGCTTCATTCTGAATCTATTTTACATGGCATGGGGTTGCTTGCTTGTATTTTTAATTCACTAACCCTTTCCTTCGGTGTTAGCTGAACATGACATGTAGGGCCCATTGTCAATTTGTTTCAGTGCTTATGTGTGACTGAACTTTTCTCTAGTCTTACCAGAGCAGTAGGTCTGGAAAAGAACCATATATCTCAGCAGTACTGCTTTGGATTCTTGCAGATTGCGGTGCTCAAGAAGAGGCTATGTAGAGGTTGCCTTTTCTATGTTTCCCTTGCATCCTTCAGTCTGCAGATAAATGCTGAGTGAATCCTTGATTTTGCCTCTTTCATTTGTTGTCTGGCAAGATCTTATAGTAAAATTAATTCTTTCTGGAATAAGATGGATAAGAGAAGAAATTCAAAGTGAAAGTGCTGTAGCCTTAGAACTGTATTCTTATTCTCACTCAGACTCTCTGTAACCAGTTCATTACCAATGATTGTCTGTATTTGGCACAACTGTGCCAAGAAGCTGGTTACTGAAGTATATAGTGCTTTAAAGAACCAATAGTGAACTCGATATAGTCGCTCTTTGCATCCATATTTGCAAGCATAATGACCTGATGTTGTTGTAGAATGTCTCACATCTGGGATATAGCACTTTTGGAAACATATTTACAGTTGTGCAAAACCAAACCCTTCATGTTCTTTCTTTGAATTCCTCTGCTTTTCACAGTGCTACTTCAAAGACTGCATTGTCCGCAGCTTACACAATGATGACAGATTCTGTATGAATCCTTCTGGACACTACAGATGTAATGATTCTTAAAAATAAGTTTTACTTGGTCAGTGTTAGAGGTTCCTATTTTTCCTCTTGAGTTTAGAGTGCAGTTCAAAGGACAAATTTTGATCCTGCTATTCATTCATGTTTCCTACTGGGCTTACAGTATTTGTCCTAAAAGAATGGACACAAATGGCAGCTTTTCACCCTGAAAAGCAGAGAACCTTATTTGGTAGATATAGGAGTTAATTTTCCCTCCAGGATATAATAAAATGAAATAAAATTCCAGACTGGATTGATCATTTCTTCTGATCCGTATCTGTTCTCATGAATCAAATCTGCAGGCCTGGCAAATGCCTCAAGTCACAGAAATTTTGTTTAGCTGAAAAATAGAAACAGTAACGCTAACAAACCATTCTTTCAGAACAAAAGCATTGATGTATAATGTAATCTGGAATACTTTAATATGGAAGAATTTCTTCCTCATTGTACAGGTCTCAGAACAATTCAGTTTTGTTCTTTTGTCACCTGTATCACATATGACATAGTCCTTTTATACCATAATTCTGTGAATTAAGGTATTTTACAGGTGTTTTTTGAGAGCAGACTGTGGGAACTACAACTAGCGAGCTGGACAGCAAGGAAGGCCAAGTCATTCAGCAGAAGACAAGGAGGACTAATGCTAGGAAAGAAACCAGTTCGAGGAGTTTGGTAAAGGATGTTAAATAGTGATTAGAAATGGCACTGATGTGGTTATGGACTCAAGCTGGTCTTGGTCATTGTTGTTGAAATCCTCAGAATTATTTGGCACAAAAAGGCTTCGTATAGAAAATACTGAAAATAGTCACTAACATTAAGCATGTCAAATATCAATAACACCACACTTGATTTTTAATATTTTTTTTTTCCCAACGAATCCATGGCAGATATTATATACTCTGTGCAGTAAATATTACTATTTTAGCACAAATTTGTGGTGGCTCTGTAAGAGAACATTAACAGGATTGACAGCTCAAGACCTAATGGGGGTTTATTAGGTGAACTCATCAGATAGTTCCATCATCCCAAAAACTTAATTTTGCAGGCTATAAAAGTAATAGTATTGCTGTGACAGTAAAGGAACACCGCAGAAGTGCTGAATTTACGATTACAAAAACAAAGAAAGGAAGCAAGTGTTTTCTTCCTTGTACTCTGTAGGCACGAATTACTGACAGTGACAAGGGAAAGGCCTGTGTGGCATGGATGCTTCCAGTCACCTGGCACAGGAGTGTTAGCAAAGCTGCCCAGGAGCACACCAGGCTAGGGTTATGTTTTCATGTTTTCCAAAGCATATGTGGTGAGGTATCTTACTGATCATACGTACTTCTAAGGAATGCTATGCAACTGCTTTGCTTTTAGTTTCTGTTGTATCAAATGTATTGTTTCACCAACTGCCTCAACTTACTGTAGAAGTTCTATATAAACAAAATTCCTCCACTAAACAGCTTCTTGGACACCCTGTAAAGCACTGGACTGAAGCTTTTACACAAGACTATCTTTTTATCATATGCAATAATTAGAACATCGTTACACTTTAAAGGCTGGCATCCAATGGAAAGTTTAAAATTGTTTATTTTTGTATTGCAATATGTTGAGTAAAACTTTGCCCTTAGATCATTAAGCGCAAAATGTATTTGAAAAAATAACAGTGGAAATACAGAATAACGGGTAATTATTACCAGACTGTTACGAATAGGGCTAGAGTTGGACTTAAAGAAAGTATACTAATATTTATATTAGAGTTTGTTTATTATGAGAGCAGATGTCCTCTCAAAGTACAGCCAGAAAGGGCAACTTTTAAGTGAATAGAAACTGGAATCCTTTCTTGGGAGCCAAGTATCCTCCTGGCTTTGATGGAGTGAGATAAATGTTTCAGATTGGAATGAAATGGAAATTCTGCTCCTATCTGTAACTCAGGTACCTGAGTTGAGTGTGAGAGGTGGTGCAGGAGTTCAATGCGACATTTCCTTCTTTCCTAACACAGGTTAGAGGCTAGACCAGAGACTGCTTTGCGTAAGCTATGCTCTTACGCATTCTGCTGAAGCTCTATCACACCTAGAAAAAAAGATCAAGAGCTGCAGTAGACCAAAGGAGGTCATTGTTCTGGGAAAGCGGGACATGCTGGGTTCCTGTCTTTGCTCCAAGGACACTCCAACCATCTTAGGCATTGACTGCTTAATGTTAGGTTACAAAATCAGTCCAGGGAGCAGGGATCTGACACTACATTTCTCTCTTTTAGGCAAGTCCCCTTGTCTAATATGTACAATAAAGACAGTATACTTTTGTGGGACCTGAATAACATGAAGAAAAAAGTACGGATTTTATACTGGTCTTGTGTTTTCTGCTTCCTAGTGGAGCTTGCATCCATTGTAGCTTTTATTGTGGAGACTAGAAAACTTTTTTGGGAGATGTGGATGTTGAATTCACTAAAAATGGGAGAGCTTTTACTCTTAGTCTTCTAGTTCTTTAGCAAGTGACCTACTAAACAATGTATTTTACCTGGGAGATGGGTGTGCAGGGGTGAGCAGAGAAAATGAAGAAAGAAACAGGCAGTTCTTCCCTTGGCTACAAATTAAAGCAAGGCAGTCAAAGCCACACTTTATGGAAAGCCTTTTTCTTTCAGATATGTATTAGAGCATACCTATTGGATTGGGTCACTCTGGGGATTTATGTATGAAAACACCCAATGTCTTGAGTCCTTCAAGGTTTAGAGGGCAGATAGGTGGAGAGCTTCTACAGGCTGGAGCTGTTTCAGTACATATAGAAGTGGACCCTTGAACAGTTGGTCAGTGTTAGAGTTTGGATGTCTCCTTGGTTTAAGACACAGGTGAGCAGAGGTATAGTTGTATCACCAAGAGAAACAGAAATATAACTGTTCCTTTCTATACAACACGCCACATGTGAAGTCCAATCTGAAAGTGAGGTAGGAAGTGCTGCTGCTATTAGATCATAAGATCTTTTTTAAGTGAATCATGTTGAAATACCCATTAAAGATAAGTATGATTTTAAGAACAAATTTGATTCAATGGCTGAGGAGTCATCTGACACAGAAACAGAAGGAGCTAGTTCGAAGTGTAAAAGGTAGTACAGGGCTTACACGGGAGAAAAAAAAGAATGCAGAAAGACATGAAGGCCAGCATGGGAGTACTGCAGAGAGCGAGTGAAATATGCTGTTAGGATTCCTTCCTGGACAGCAAGAAATGACAAAGGTGTGAAAGCTGCAGTCTGGAATGTGCATTATGCAGAATCTTTAAAATAACAATTTAAAAAGGCTTTAAGAAAGGACGGTAATTTTACAGTACAGCTGATCAGGATCAGGGCTAGACAAAATACCCTCACCCACAGGGGATAGAACACAGTACAGTTCTTTTCTTGTTGTTATATTTTCCCTTCCCTAGTAAGTGAGCATTTTCCTACAGTTCATGATGTGGTGTAACTTACTGTGTTTTTATACCATGCTGATGGAATTTTATATCGTTGTCATTAGTAAAATCTCAGCTAGACAGATGAAGAGCACTTTTAAAAACCCAACCAATAAGTGTAGACTCTCTGACGCTTTTTATAATATGGAAAACCAGGATCATTAAACTTGACTTTATATGTGGAGAAGATACAAACAGTGATGAGCCAAAATTAGTAACTATTTTAAAATGTATAACTAAAAATAATAGCAATTCATAAAAGAAAGAAAATAATAACTAAGCTTTGGCAAATATTTGTTTAGCTTTAAATCTGCAAATTACACTTCACTGGGAAGATAGGCAGTGTAGAAAAAATGTACACAGTTTGTCTGAGTTTTAGGAATGGATTTGATGCAGTTTCATTTAATAAATTAATTTTGAAGTCATAAAATGTAACACGACACCAGATACAAAGGGACAGAGGGGAAAAGTTCATGTTGGGCAGGTTTATTCCATTGGCTCCTAGGTAACTCAGATACTTCAGTGTGCAGAAGTTTAAGTTAATAAGACTAGAGCCTAAAAATAGTCATAGCAAGTGCAATTGAAAGTGAACAATATGGTAGTGTGATTTCAGTATGAATCACCTCATGAATACTTGAAGAAAAAAAAATAAAAACAAAAATAATTCCAGGCAGAAGTGGAGGTATTGACTTTATCTCATGTACATTACTTTCACCGGTGAACTCCAGCAAAACAAGTTCTAAGGTGAATCATCCTGAGACCAGACTCAGACTCAGGTTTTAGTTTTGTATAGTGTAAGATTATCTCTGTATCTATGTATGTGCACATGTATTTTTGAAAACTGGCTATTGTTGTTATTTATTTGATTGATCTGCTTTCTAGTTTGTTGTTTCTGTGAGGCCAGTTGGAGTAGGAGTTTCAGCAGAGATGTCATGCACTGAGCCTGTGCTGCCGCAGACAATTTAGGCACTGTGAGGCTGACGGCAAAGCCACTTCCATCACAGCTGGCAGATAGATCTTTATTTGGAAATACACCTAAATATGTAGGTGGTTACATTTGTCCAGCAAAAGTTTTTCTTTTATGAGATACATGCTTTCATCATCAGGACAGATATTCCAGTGCAGATCTGAACAGCAGTGGGAAATCCTTCATAGAAAGGAGGAGCTGCCAGTTTCTAAAATGGTTGCACTGTGTGTTGTTTAGGTGGATAGGTAATTGGAACAGCCTTACTGGAAATATCTTTGCAGATGCACTAGTGATAGAAAAATGTTTTTTAAATCTGTTACCATAGCATACGTTTCCTGCATCTGACAGGTATCTGGTACTCTAATCTCCTTCTTAGAGAGGGCCATCTGTATGCATACTATAGATGCCAAATAAACAGAAGATAATAAAGACTCTTTGTAGCTAGCTAAGAGCTAGCTGCACCATTGAGTCACCATTTTCTGGTTTTTTGAGGTTTACCGTATATGTGTTCTTGACTGACTGGGGCAGCATGGTTAAAAGAATAGGTTTATTTGCCTTACTCATTCCTTCTGAAGCTGCAGTTAAGTGTGCTTTCTATCAAAGCCAGCTTATGGATTCTCCTGCTTTGTTCTCTGTCTCTTCAATAAGAGTAATGAAAGACAACATCTATGTGAGTCAATAAAACAAACCGTAGTCCACTCATTTGGAGCTGAGTTCAAGATCTACGTGACTTGAGTACATACAGCTAAGTTTTTAACTTCCAAAAGAGGATCACCACATTCAAACTCCCTTTTGGGAATGGCCCCTGGCCAATGCCTCTGCACAGTGTCTGGACATTGCTGGAAGAATACTCAAGTCAAAATCATGCCAGGGCTTCACTAAGAGTATTATAGCAGTATGAATAATCGCATGCCACCACTTGGTCTGGTGTTCTGTCCCTTATTAATTTATATTAGAATAGCTATAACCAAAGCATCAAATGTTCCTTTCTGTGTACTTACTCCTGATTCTGTGAGTATTACTCAGCCTTACCTGCCACAAAAAGATGGGGAATGAGAGAACTGTAGATGAAGAAGCTGGTTGAGGGGACAAGGGAAAAAGGAACAAACCCTCTAAGGAAAAAAATTACGTTTCAGGTAAAGTTAAGCGTGGCACTCATGCACATAGAAGTCTTTGTTCTTCCAGATCCCTTGGCACTGAACTCATTGAGAGAATAGAAAGAGAGACAGGAAGAAGAAATTTCAGTGGTATTATATTTAGCAGTTCTCCCATCCTCTGGAATGGTAGTGATGTGTGCCTCTGTCCCCTCTGCCAGTTCTGTCAGTTTATTATCAAAGCATAAATAGACTTACTTTGATAATCCAAACTAAAAATTAGTCATTAAACTTATAGCGGAGATCAAACACATCAACTAAGATATAACTCTCTCCATGTAACTCATGAAATCACAAGCATCTATCCCGTCCAAACCTTCCACACCAACCTTTTCCTAAATAACTTTGTCCACAACCTAAAGATAGCTCCTTTTGGGTATCTCCTTCACTCCTTCCTCCCTGCAATTCCTACTTTGGCATAGTAAAGATACTGTTAAGTTCAGCAAAGAACAATTTGAAAATTTTGAGTAAAAGCAATTGGGATAGAATTAATCTCTTCAGTTTAATTTATAAGCTATCAAGAGAAATAGTCACTTTTAGGGAATAATTCAGCCAATCTACTTTAGATACCTAGTTTAGGATGAAATAGGTCACATTCCAGGATGCTTGTTTTTGTCCATTGCCTATAAATGGAGTCTAGATATCTAGTTCATATGGAGACATGTTCAATATGGACATGTGCATTGAGTCAGTGGTCTGGACTGAAACAAAACCAGTGAGAAGAAATTATATATCCCTACAGTAACAGTTTCCAACCTGTCTTTCTCAGCGATTCATATGTAAGAAATAAAATCTTAGTTTATGAGCTGAAAAATGTCTTCTTTGTGTTGCATCCTTTGCAAAGCAATGATCATGGAGACGAGTATGGGTAGGGGTCACTGTCTCCTGAGTAGCCTTTGGAGTAGCCCTATGAGACGCTCTCTATCAAGAGTCTGAGTGGGTGTTCTCCCATCGGTGCAGCTGGTCCTCTGCTCCCCTGCTGTCTCCCTGCTGTATCTCAGTATCTGGAGAATAGCTTTGGCTTCCTTATTGCCTGCTGTCCTGCTGAGCTATGGAAACCTGAAAGAAAGCAAGAAACTGCCATGCTCCACTGAGTCATTGTAAGGCTATGAGACAGAATATCTCCCCTCCCTCATATAGACTTCCTGGGGAGAAAAAGTAGGATGAAGTGAATACCAGCCATCAGCTAAAGCCATCTCATTGTCTGCCTGGATAGAAGTTGATTAAAAGAGTTAAGGGCTGCCTGGACCTGATTCTCAAAGAAGCAAGGAACAGATGGCAATGACTGGCTAAATTGTACTGCCCTTGCAAACCCAGCATATCCACTTCTGATCACAGATACTCTCAGCAAGTTCCTTCTCAAACCTGAACATATGACTTCATACCAAATATTGCAGATACTGCAAACCAAACAAGCAGGTTTCATACAAACCAGGGACCTTATCTACTAAAAGGGATGCCTGTAGGTAACCAAGAAATATTTTCTGCTCTCTCTGTGGTGGAAAAGTAATCCCCAGCATATTCATTGCCGTTTGACTTTTTGGAATTGTTTGGCTGTCTGGATGAAAAGACTGGAGATTGTAAGTAGAAGGCTGGGGGGAGTGATTATTCCCCTTTATTCAGCTCTCAAACTGTTGTATATGGAGCACTAAATCCAGTTTTGAGCTCATCAGTACAAGAAAGCCTTGAAATACTGGAGTCCAGTGATGAGCAACCAAGATGATTAAACAGCTGAAGCACGTGATATACAAAAAAAGACTGAGAAAAAAGACCTTGTTCACTTGAGGAATAGAAGGCTATGGGGTGATCTTATGCCTGTCTCCAGCTACTTACATGAAGGGTAGAGAGAAAATGGTTGTGTGCAGAAACAGAATAGGAGGCAACAGGCACACATTGTAATAAAAGAAATTTCATTTAGAAATCATCATGAGGGTGGTCAAACACTGGAACAGATTTCCCAGAAGTGCTGTGGTGTTTTCATCCTGGTAAATATTCAAAACTGGAGTGACAGGACAGGGCCCTGAGAATCTGCACTAAGCTGGCCCTTTTTTTCAGCAAGGGTTGCACCAGATAGGCCCCAGAGGTCCCTTCCAGCCTCATCTACTCTGTGATTCTGTGGCACCAGTGCAATGTAGATGGCATGTGAGCTGCTCTAAGATCAAAGAAAAGCAAGCAGTACCTTGTGGTGAAAAGACAAAATAAACCAAGCATATCGACTTGAGTCAGAACCTAGATAATTTTTAGGAAGCTGCTGCAGTCTGTCACTTGAAGCAAAATTACCACAGTCATGATCTTGCCATAGATGCTGTCAGAGATCTTCAGATCTTTTCCAAAACCATATTGATACTGGTAGCTCATAAGGACATAAGGACTTAGGGTGGGAAAACATGGATGAATAACAAATGACCTCATTTTAAAAAATACATTGCATTCCCATTCATCTGGATTACCTCATGCTCTCTCTCTTTACCTAAATTCCTGCCTGATTCTGTTATATCAATAGGAACAACACCAGTAAGAACATCTATATTCTACCAGTACTTTATGTGAATATTTGTAGATTAGGATGCTACTCATGCAGGTATGACATAGGCAGAGCCATAATAGGTCACAAGTATGACAAGAGCAAAGAAAAAGAGTATTTCAGGGCATTGATTATATACAAACACCTGTGCATTTAGATAAGAATTTGATTTGTACAGAAAACCAAATCTTCAAAAATGCCGCTATGTCAAAATAATTTATTAATATTCATTGTTTCTACTAAAAATACATTTTAATAGCAAAAAGAAGAAAAAAACAAGGAATGCTTTTATATGTCAGTAATGAGTCTCCAGCAGGAAAGAAATTCAGATCTGTGAGCATCCATTTTAGACCTTAGGGAAGAAGGAAAAAAAAGTAGTTCTTCATTTTCCAGTGGGCAAAACCAGATAAAAAGTGGAACCCATAGAAAATGAAAAGATCAAAATGTAACAGAAAAGGAAAAAAAAAAAAAGGAAGAAAAGACACAGTGAGCCAGCAATTACATACAGTATTTAAAAGTCAGTATGGGCTTGCTCAGTGGTCCTCACTCCTACTTTATAGTACTGAATCCTACTGTGATGTGCTGTGTTCTTTAGCTCAAACCTTCTTTGCCATGCTTAATGACTTCTACCCTGCATTTATTTTACTTTCAGCATTGGTTATTAGTTGAATACTGTAATTGTAGGAAAGCCTAAACAGTAAATCCCAGTATTATAACTGTTATAAGCAGGTGTAGCAGGCTGAGAGGGAGGAGTGAAAAAAAATTCGATATAATGGAATAATTAGAGTGCATCGAGTAAATAAGTTCTCTTTTTGTTTTGACTTTCATTAGTTACTTTAAGGTCCAAAAAGAAATCAACTACCATAAAAACAAATTTCTTGGGTCTTTACCTAACATACATACAGTGTAAAAGAACTTCAGGAACTTTTGCAGAGATGAAGAAAGAATTGTACATGGTCAGCTTCAGTGTTCAGTACGTCCCTGAAGAAGGTGTATTCAAACGCTTGGGCTCTGATCCAAATCCCATGTCAATAGGAATGTTCAGACTTTTAGAGACCTTGCTTAGACTGTTGGAGAGTTACATGTGGGCTCTATTTCTTCCCTGTGTAATGGAGGCTCTATTTCCATGTCTTCAGTTTCCTCATGGGTAAGATTTTCCCAGAGGAAAAGACAACGAACAAACAAGCCCCTGCCTCACACAGTGCTCTAACTCCTAAGATTCGGGATGCATTAGTGCCGACATTGTCTTGCTAAATATTTCTTATAGGCCAGCTGTAATATATTGTAATGTGGAGATATATGCATGCACCTCACTTTACAATTTAGAGGGAGAAAAATGGTAATGCAGTAGTATCATACGCTGAGCACTTAGGAATTGACAAGTGGCAGTAGCAAGAGCAGTGAAGTATTTTAAAATAGGCAATGCTGCCTGGATAATGAAACCATCTATCTGGGCAGGAAGCCTGTATGACCACATATAAGTTTAGCTTGTTAGCCATCATATTTTACCGTGCTTGGGAGAAAGTGAGTAATTTGATACCCAGACCATAGATTTGGAAAGTCTTCTTTCTGAAGTCTTTGGCCTTTGGTAGGAATGTAGCTGCTACTACTAAAGTATCATTGCCTCTCTCTGCAGAATCTCTCAAACTAAATGCTGCATATTTTCCTTTCAAAAAGAAGGTGCTGTTTTGCATGACTCCCTACACCAAAAACAGCAAGCCATTTCTTCTGCAAAAAAAATTGTTTACATATGGATGTGATAGGAACAAAGGGAGGAAACAATCAAGGATGTAGAGGCTGTAGTCCTTATTCTCCAATGACTCTTGGTTATGGAAAGAGTCACTCAACTACTTCATGTCTCCATTGCCCATCTGTAAAATGGGGTTAAAATACCTACCTCACAGGGGTGTTGTGAGGCTTTTCAAAATAATGTTTGTAAAGTGCTTTGAGATCCTTGGATGAAAGGTGCAATAAGAAATCAAATTATTCACTTTTTTAAGTACTTTTAAAGAAAGAAGAGTGCGCTTCTGTTGAGATGGCTAAAGGCTTCCAGCTCTTTATAGCTATTCCACATACTCTTCGCTATAATTTCCCTCCTGTTGTTTGTTTTATCGGCTGGGAGTTAAAAAGAACAAATTTTGCAATCAAAAATACCTACATTGTCATTGTTTTGTGCGGATGAGAGCTGAAACAATCTGATACTCTGTTTAAACTCTGTTGCATATTCCTTGTCCATGCAACCCTAAAGCTAACAGAACAAGGATATGTGATAACTTTGTGCGCTCTTTGCCTGAACTGTCTAACATGTGTCTTTTTGAGACAAACTCAGCCTCTTCACCAAATAAAAAGCTGCAATTTGGGTCAATGGTTACAAAACTTATGTAAGGGTTAGAGTAGGTGTTTTAGTCCTCTATGTTTTACAGTCATCTAACAAAGAGCCATTAAACAGCACAGTGTCGAGGTAGTTATCAAGTTAAAGGTTATGTCTTAGAATCATAGAAATGTGAAGTGAAAGCAAGATTAGATTTTACAGAGTTGAATCCAAGACACATAAGTTAACATAGAGCTGCTGAGCTAACATACTTTCCAGAAGACCCTTAACTAATACACAAACTAATTTGGTAATTAAAATTTCAGTTTAATAAACAAGTGGCACGGGTGGTTCACTAGAGCAGGCTCAGCATTTAACTGCCTGTTATTGAGGAGATGACATAGTATACATAAATATTCCTTTCATTAAAATTAACTGGTGCATGGAGATAAGAAACATGAGCAAAATAGTTGTTAAAGAAAGTAGATGCAAGAAAAGGCCAAAAATAAAAGGGGAGGAGTGAAACTTGATTAAAATATTTTGTTTTCCTACCTCTCTCATCCAGGATTCATGCTTTACACTTTCTTCTCCTCCACCACCTTTTTTTCTTCTTCTTTTTAGGATTGAACGGGCAGGAGAACTGAAAAGGATATAACCAAACAAAGAGAATAAAAAATATTTAGTTACAGCTTTCACCCAGCTTCACCTACTCAAAAGGAATTTACATGTCTTCACCCATACAGTACGTGATCCATATTTTGACTTTTCACTGTAGTGGAGGCAAAGTATAACATATTCCTCCCATTAGTGATCATTTACATGACTCTCATTCATGTAAAAACAAACACAAACCCCCTTTTTAAAAAAACAAACCCTGAAAATTTTCACATTCCCAAAGTTGTCCTAGAGTAGTCACTGTGTACCTGAACAGTTCTGTGGATGGCTTGAGAAAACATGGGAGTTTTCCTGCTCTTTATTTCAGTATCCTGTCAGAGCTAGATTTGGACTGGTTTCACCGGTGTCTGTAGATATCTCATCTTGAAGGCACTGGCAATTTTGGAGCTATAACTCACTGCTTCTTTGATTACTTTGATGTTCCTTCTGCTACATCTGACTGCCCATCAGATGTAGTTACAAGAAGCATCCTACAAAACAGCAGTTTCTACTGAACAATCTTCTTGGCATCAGGTTTTATCCATAATATTTAATTAATGTGGGATTTGTTTTTACATTTAACTGTAGAAAATTATTGATAGTGTATCAAAACATTTGCTTTTCAAATAGCACAAACTAATTATCCAGTCATCTTTAACTGCTGACTTCTATGCAGTCATTCAAGGTGGAAGTTTTTCAAATAGGAAGTATAAGTGGCATCCCTTACATTTACACAGAAAATCTGATACTCTGATATACTTAACTTTTGAGGGACTGAAGTGCAAGTATTAGTTATCATTGTCTTGAGAACAAGAGCAACTAAAATAAAACCACCTTTGATGATAAATAGGTAAACCGCTATTAGCTTGGAATATTATGTCATGTAAAAATACCATACAACCTTCCCTATTAATTATCTTCCCATTGTATTTGAGTAGACAATATTACATCATATTTTACCATTAGAGCATTTTTCCCCCTAGACATAGCCTAGTCATCTTCCAGTTCTGCTGCTTAACTACAGCCTACTATCATCCCAGGATCCCTAACCACTGTGTAGAAGGAATACTATCTTGTGGCTGAAATATTAATTATTGTGCTGTTGAGCTTTGTATTTAAAACTCTGATTTATTATCTTGTCCACAGACATAAAAAATATTTTCATCAAAAATTATTTCCTGTCATCAAAATGTTAGCGTACAAGCCACCTGCTGCCGGAAATTTCCCACTTTGGTTTGTTTAACCCAAAACATAAAAGTCACACTTCAGAAAATGCTACGTGTTTAGGTGTGCCAGTGTTGAAAATACATCTGAGCTGAAAGGATGCTATCAGAGTTGATGGACTAGCTCTTGAGCAGGTGTTAATTGTCCTAGCTCTACTGGTTTCTTTCAATTTGCACCAGCTGAAAAAACTGGCCTAGCTTGTCAGTGGAATGACAGATTTAGGAATTTTCTTTTCCAGTTGTGATGCAAAACATTTAAATGTTGCTTGAGTAGTCAATTATCCAAATATAATTCATGAGATGTTCATTAGTAAGTAATAATGAATGAATATGTTGTTTAAGAATGGGTCTAAGATTGACATAACTTCTGAGTGAACAAGAGATACCAGAAAACGCTCTCTGGATGATATTCATCTAAGCAAATAGAAATTTATTTAGGGTAGGCATCTTGTCTGAGTCCCTTTGTTGTCAATGAAGAGAAGCAGGCACTTCTAGTAGTTACTAATTTTATTCTCAAGAAGATATCTTAACCAGATTAGGTGGACCGTATCCTTAAAGTGTCTGCTTCTCTTACTAAGGACAAGAACATCAGATAGCTTTCTCGGGTATAGATGCCTGCCTTGCTCATGTCTAAAGTTAGATGAGATGAATCTCACCCTCAGGGCCTCCCATTGGCTCTGTCTTACTAAGTTGTCCCTCTATTATTTGACAGTTACTAAAACAAAACTAAGTAAAATGTGGTAGCTCTGCACTGTTATGTTACAATGCACAGGAGAGTAGATAACAGCCCTATCATACATGTATGACCATATAATTTGGGCCAGCATGTTTACTTAAAATTATATTGTGCATATAATTGCTTCTATCTTCCTTTCACGTAACAACTTACTTCTGCACAGTTTGCACAGTTAAACTAAAAGATTTTGATTTCTACTGATGGATTCACTAAGTAAAATGCCATTTTGATCTTTACGTATCGTCACTGGTTATCTAGTGTTAACAGTGTGATATGGTGTTTAAAAAGTGAGAATTTCCTGCTTGGTGTATATTCTTTCTCTTTTGGTGAATGACGTTCATCAGTAAGAGAATATATCCAGTAGTACTCACTCCTTTGCCATCTACCATATCTACAGGAAACACAGGAGTGAGAAAAGTTGGAAACATGGGCAATTACATCATTTTAGTAACATGATTGTACTAAACCCCAGAAAACCGTAAATATAGAAGTGCAAGGAGAAACATAAGAATTTATGCCATAATATTCAGCAGTAGTAGTAATTAGCATTTTGATTGCCTTTTTCTTATTGGTTCTGTGAAATAAATTCATGTGAATAGCAAATAAACGAAAATAGCCTTACGGACGATAGAGAAATTCACTTCACATGGGCCTTAGTGTTATGGAATTGCTGTATGATTAACAATATTTGACATGCAGTTTGTTTTCTGTCCATGCGATTGCAACAACAGTTCCAATTGTAGCCACTTTTTTCTTTTCTTTTCCTTTTTCTTTCTTTCTTTGTTTCTTTCTTTGTTTCTGTTTTTTATGCAGAAGACCATCAAATGAATTGTCACAATACTCGAATAATGCAAGACACAGAAAAAGACGATAACAATAATGATGAGTATGATAATTACGATGAACTGGTGGCCAAGTCATTGTTAAATCTTGGCAAAATTGCAGAGGATGCAGCATACAGAGCCAGGACAGAATCAGAAATGAACAGCAATACATCTAATAGTCTGGAAGATGATAGTGACAAAAATGAAAATATTGGTCGGAAAAGTGAGCTGAGTTTAGATTTAGACAGTGATGTTGTTAGGGAAACAGTGGACTCCCTTAAATTATTAGCACAAGGACATGGTGTAGTGCTTTCAGAAAACATTAATGACAGAACTTACGCAGACAATACTTCACAGCAAGATAATAGGAATATGAACTTTGTAATGCTAGGGAAGCCTGTGAACAATGGACTTACAGAAAAAATGGTGGAGGAGAGTGATGAAGAGGTGTGTCTCAGCAGTTTGGAGTGCTTAAGGAACCAGTGTTTTGATCTGGCTAGGAAACTCAGTGAAACAAACCCACAGGAGAGAAATCAACAGCAAAACATGAACACTCGTCAGCATGTCAGGCAAGAAGATGACTTCCAAGGAAGAACACCAGACCGGAATTACTCTGATATGATGAACCTAATGAGGCTTGAAGAACAGTTGAGCCCCAGATCTAGGACTTTTTCTAGCTGTGCAAAGGAGGATGGTTGTCATGAAAGAGACGATGATACCACCTCTGTTACTTCAGATAGGTCTGAAGAAGTGTTTGATATGACAAAAGGTAACTTAACCCTGCTTGAGAAAGCAATTGCTTTGGAAACTGAGAGAGCAAAAGCCATGAGAGAAAAAATGGCAGTGGAAGCTGGAAGGAGGGATAATATGAGATCATTTGAGGAACAGTCTCCAAGACACCTTTCTGGAGATGACAGGAAGCCTAAACCCAGTGACGGCCATGTCAAAAAGCCATATTATGGTAAAGGTAATATTTCTATATAACGTATGTTATGTCATGAGAAANTCATAAAATGGGAACTTTATTTAAAATGTAGAAGTATGACATGATTGTAAAATAGCATCATGCTGTGATTATAAAATAAAAGAATTCATTCTTCAGTGTTAGAAATATGTACAGTATTTCAGTGAATATCATTTGGCTAAATTAAAAAAATAACTTTCAGGGAAACAAAACAAATAAGAGATCATGTTGAAAGAGGCAAAGATTTTTCTCAAGTTTTTAATATAATTTATAGTAATAATTAAGAAACAATGAAGAGAATTACCTTGCGAACTATATTGGAGAGTGGGGTTTTATGTAGCAGGTAGTCAATCAGCTATGAAGTGCATATCTTACAGATTGGATTGGGTAGGTGGTATCGTGACTAATAAAATTATCATCAAATGACAATTATTGATGAAGCCTCTCCCATCTAAAATGTAGAATTGCCTGATAGAAATTGAACAGTATCAGAATGACCGATAACATAAGATAGGGGCAGTGACTGCACATTAATTATCTTAAGATAGTAAGGTAATGGAAACCAATTGCTATGCAAGGCATGGTGTGGCCTGGGCTGAGATCAATAGCAATTTCTTTCTTATGTGCATTCCACTTCACTGGTTTCATTCCATTGTGGAAACAGTTAAGGTGCTGCCTTGACCATAATTCAATACAAAATAAAAAGAAATAAAAAGGAAAAAAAAAAAAAAAACAAAAAAGAAAAAAAAAAGGAAAAAAAAAAAAAAACCAAACAGGAAAAAAAAGAGAACAGACTAAAGGTTACCTTTAGAATGCTTTTCAATTTATGGGATTATCATGGTGATGGTGTGTTTATATTGCCACACCCCTCTTTAACGTGTCTTCTTCTGTACATGTAGGGCCATGTTGTATGAAGTGTTCAATAACACCTGAGACTCATTGAACACCCCTGATTCCCATTGACTTTAGTGGAAGTTGAGGACATGGTATTTCTTGGGAGATGCTAAGCAGGGACTGAGTTCAGCTTGTATTTCTTGTAAAAATATTTTATTTCCTTTCTACAATGGAGATGGTGGACATTTTTCTCCTTTTTATAAATCCCTGTTTTGAAACAATAATACCCTAAGATCTACCTGTGACATTCAGGTAGGCAGGCAAAATCTTGGTCCAAGAAAGGTTTTGATCTTTTTTTACAAACCTTAGAGTGAAGTAATAGCCAACCTTTTAGAAAAGCATGGAAATGACTTATGTCAAACACTCTTCTGCAATATATTCTAGTGAAGTTTTGTTTGTTTTAAACACAAATATATGGTCCAGTGAGTGCTGTAGTAATTTCAAATATTTGGGGAAGGCAATTTTATCTAGTTAGTGTATTACTGCATAGCCATGTGGATGTTGTGCTAAATGTTGTTCGCATATGAACTATTGTAGGTTCATTTCCATTTGAATATATGTCTCTAATAAAACCACAGAAAACATGGCAGACCAATATTAATTTTTGAAGAGGTTTTTAACTGTAGTGTTGTCCAGCTCTTCCAGTCTATGTATGCTTGGGAAAGCATTTATGTATATAGATCTGCTGTCTTCAAAAAGACTATATAATTTCTGAGAGTAACAAAAGTATGGATTTCTACTTCAGTTAAATTCTAGATCTTATTTGAACCATCCTGTCTTTTGAGAGCTGCAGGCTGAATTGATAATAGCTCCAAACCCCAGTCAGGGACTAGATATTGTGGTAGTTTGGACCAGAAAAAAATATTCCTTCCTTACTTTAAAAACATAGAAAACATTCTGGTAGTTGTTGAGAGAAGCAGCTTTGAGTAAGACAGTTGGTTATGTCGTTAGTTCTTCACTCACACATTATCTTCCAAATACTCCTGGAAGAGATACCCACAGAGATATATGATATGGTTAAGTAGAAGCTTTTTGGGTATACAAGTTTGCAATGAGAACTGCCTCCTGGCTTCAGGAGTTCTTCTTTCAGAGATTGCTGAAACAACTGTTAAGGGACCACTAACCATTTTTTCCCTGCTATTTAAAGCCTACTAAACAGGGTTTCTTCTGAAATTTATGAATTTTAAAACCTTTTGAGTCCTCTGACAACCTTCACTCAGGCAATATTCCCATTATGGCAAAGAGTGAGGAAAGGTTACAGAATTAGTTAAAACTATACAATATTTCTCCCAATTAGCAGAAGAGGATTTACAGAAGAGTATCCAGTGTTTTGTACAAAGTTGTGGAAAGTTCAGTCAAATGTCTTCCATTAAAAGCAATGGGAAATTGTACAAGTACAATTTTATGCAAGTTTTGAAATCATTAAGAACAGTATACAGCATCTTTTCTGACTCATTAGACCATAAAGGCTCTTAAGGATCTGATACATGCTATAACTTTATAGCATAGACTTGAACACAGAGGAGGATTTGCTTGACACTGTAGAATGTAAGTGTCCAGATCAGCTGCTCTAAATTAGTATAACTTGACTTCAGTGGCGTTCTGACAACGTGGTGTAGCTGAAGTTCCTCTAGTTTAAAGTCTCTACAAAGCCATTATGGTCTATTAATCATCCACATTTTCTGCAATCCTCAAATATTGTTATATTTACATAATTGTATTTCGTTTACATTACTTATTCACTTATCTAATAATTTTACACATCCCAAAGTATTTGACTTGAAGAGTCGCTTAGAGTTGTGTGTGTATGTAGCTGTGGGCTTGCTGTTCTAGTGGTCTCAGCACAGGCCTCTCTGGCAGGAATTCAGATCCCTCCTCTGACATTCGCTCCTTCTGTGGCCTTGGGTTTAACTTATTGATCTCTTTGCTTCAATTTCTTGACGTGTAAGATTCCGGTCTTTCCAGGAATGTTGTGATAACTGTATAGCACTTTGGAGATAGATTTGTATGTGTATTTGTCGTTAAAGAACATGAAACAAAGAAATGTGTTCTACAGCCAACATGCCAGTTAAGTAAAATAAAACTTTCATAACTAGAGATTCCATTTGCAAAAGACAAGGCTTAAATACCATATTAAAATTTAGAATGTATTTAAGACATGGAGTCATAACACTGAGCTAAAGAATTTCTCTAAAATGAAGATGTTTTGGAAGAACTTGGAATGTAGAAGTATTTTTATATATAACAGCTACCAGGGGGAAATCAAAGAAAAATTAGTCCAGAACTGAATGTGAACTCTGGATTGTATTGATTCATGCTGAAAAAAATGGGTTGTATGTGAAGTTCTGCAAGTACTGAAATTTCCACTGATTGTACTAAGGGTTGCATTTGTGGAAGCTTGGATGGAATTTAATGTGAGAAGGACTTAATGGAAAACAAGTAGCAAAATCTTAATTTCCAGAGATGAAAGCATAAATACTGAAGCAGAGTAATGACAAGAGCAGCATAAAATGCTTAAATGAGGATAGCTCAGATTGGATATTAAAAGGAGGATGGACTGAAAAAATGGAAGGGTGATGTTGGTTGATGTTAAGCCAAAATGGTAGTAGTTAGAGTATCTTGAATTTTATTCTTTCGATACTAATATGAAAATCAGCAACAGTCTCCAAAATCTGGCAACTGTGATCAAGATGATGTCATTTGTATCATGTGCTGGGCTGGAAGAGTAGGAATGTTATGTTACAGATGTTCTGTTAAAGGAAACAAGCTGATGAAGTATGTGAGAATGTTCTAAGTCAGGATTGATCTCACCAACTGTTCCACTACAATATTGTCAGAAAACATTATTTTGTTGAAAAAATGTCTATTTAGACTTCTCATTGATTTGTAGACAGAAGATCCAAAAACATTCTAAAACGTCATTAACCTTTTAAGCATATGAATATTCAATATATATGTGTGTTTGTAATGGCCCAAATTTACACAGCAAGTGATACTTTCAGTAATTCTGATTACAATGTTTACCCCACTGTAATATTTTCAAAAGAAAGTAATGTTTATGTAATTTCTATTACTTCATAAGGAATTGAAAGAAAACACGAGTCGTCTCCTCAGTGAGCCTTGGAAAGGGGATTTATTTGTGCTGAATCATTGAATCATTATGCTAAAGAGCTGGGTTTGTTACTCTCAGGACATTGAACTGCTATGGCAGTACATTTGCAGACCTTAATACATCAGGCAAATAAGAACGTAAAGAAGGGAAACTCCAACTAAACAGTTTCCAGATGACCTTACACCCTTGGGCTGATGCTTGCCAGCAGAATATTGATTGACAGTGGTATGGCTTTGCTATAAAAAGGTCACTTTCCAATCACTGTGAATGGATATTGCTGTGATCATAGGAGCCTGCAGTCTGAAAAGAAGATAAGGGGATAAAAGTGTGTTAAGAAGTAGAAGGTTGTTGGTTTTTTTTCTTCTAGTTTTCATAAGAACATTTACCAAAGAGTAAATGACATGATTAAATGAACCTTCTTACAGAAATGTGAAAAGCATCATTCACTTGACACATTTGTTGTAAATTATAGATCCCTCAAGAACAGAAAAGAAAGAGAGCAAATGTCCTACCCCTGGGTGTGATGGAACTGGCCATGTAACGGGGCTTTACCCCCATCACCGCAGTTTGTCAGGATGCCCACACAAAGATAGGGTCCCTCCAGAAAGTAAGTTCACATTGTTTCATGGAAACCGGGGATAAAACTACAAAGATTTTTCTAGCATGCTTTTTAAACTTTTATTTAAAAAGTTAATTTCATTTTTCAGTATGGTTTTTGTCTCAACTTAGTCAACTGTTCTGTGTTATACTTTTTTCCTTTACTCCATCATTTCCATTCTCTACTAACTTTTACACTAAAAGAACAACTTTTAAAGCTGTATTCTTTGATTTTAAGAATCCTAGGTTTTTTTAAATAGATGTATTCAGTCAACAGACAAAAAGGTTTCCAGAAGATGTGCACTGCTTTTACTTCTACATGCTGATGTCACATCAACTGTCCCTGTTGTCTTGTACAGGAATAATTGTACTTGAAAAACTTGCAACCCCTTTCCTTTGTTGTTGCTGTGTCTGAAACATAATTTATATTAAACTAGTTTATATTACTAAAAATAACAATTTGGCTGTTTACCTACTTATACAACTCAGGGTTTTGAGCAAACATCCCCTGGCAGTCGCATGGGTGGAGTTTGCTGCCATGTCAGCAGATTCTCTGCAAAGGAAGTTCACCCATTTCATCTGAAGGCAGAGGGCTCCATTTCTAGAAGTCACCTTCTTGGCTGGTGGGATTGGCGTAGTTGTGTTGAAGCCAATTGCTCTAACCTGATTTACAGACAAGTGTCCAGCTAAGATCCAGTTCTCTTTCACACCAGTTTTAAAATTGAGTTACTCCATTGAAGCCTAGGGACCTAAAATCCCCACTGTCCATCAGCACTTACAGATCTAACCTCAATGGATTTAAAGCAGCCTGAAGAAAATGTTATAAAGATGGGGCTAAAATGTTCAACAGTTTCCAAAGGAAAGTAGATTCTGAAGGATAGGAAACCAAAAGTAGATTAGGACACCAAGAGTGGCAGACATAAAAAGTCTCCTCTTTCATGGTAGAGTGGCTTCTTCCAGAAGTAAAGTAATGAGGAAGTGCTTTAGGAAACTTTACTGTAGCTTGGTTGATCTCTGAATACAGTAGAACAAATAGAGTAATTTATCTGCTTTGCAAGACCCTGTAATTTTCAGAAATACAAATATTTATTCAGTTGCTCAAAGTTCTCTCATTTTTACAACTGGTAAATAAAAAGCTCTTTAGAAGACTTTGTAAATCAAAGAAGAATATAGCTTTAAACTGTTTGCATGCTCTTGTACCTACTAAAATGAAAAAGGTGAGCTCATCTTTTTATTTTTTTCCTGTGATGTTGGCCTTGTGAAGCATGTTTCAAGAATAGCTTTGAATAGTAGGAATTTCAGAGTAAAGCTTTTGCATCTATACACATTTTAGTACGCTGATGATGGGGTGATGATGATGGTTATCTTTTAATCAGTATACGTGGTAAAATTCTCAAGTCTCTGAACACCTTTTATTCAGTTCTTAACTCGGCCAAGGAATTCAGTGATTTTATTAGATCTTTTTTTGAGTGAGAACTAAATACAGGCTTCCAGACTACTTCAGGTATGAGAAACCAGAACTTTGCAAAGGCTGGATGACCTTTTTCCATGGAGTGATGTACGGCCATCCAGCTCCGAGACATGGATTCAGATATGTCTCATATCATACAAAACTCTTTAGTGTCACAAAAAAGTTCTTGATAATTTGGCACTTCATAGCATGAGCTTTATGATTTAGAGGAGTACAGCTCTGAGCAGCCTTGGGAGTAAGTTTTCCATCCAGCTTGCAATGGATGCAGATGAAAATCAGTTTACTTGCTTAAGCTTGTACCACTTATTTTTTTTTTACAGTTTTCTTTCTTTTTTTCCCTGCCATCCCTCAGTTTTTAAGTGCTTATTTTTAGTTTGTAGTCTTCTGAAAAAAGTTTCTATCCATTGCAATTTTCACATCTGTAGAGAATACAAGTGAAAACTAAGGGACCAATTCTGCTTGTCACATAGATATGAATGATATATCTATTAGAAGTGGGCAGAACTGGCCCCTAGCTCAATTGGGCTGTCTTATAGTTAGGGTTAAATTCTGTTCAGGGTTGTACTGAGGTGTGTTTCAATTAATTCGGTGTTCTACCAGTATAACTTGAGAGCAGATTTTCAGCTCTCCAGTCTGATACTGTGTGTATAAAGCTATGTATTATGAACACATACATTTCCTGAAATAATTTTTCTAGGCTGTATGTTGTACTGGACCACTGCTAGCTCACCCTTTACTGTTGGCCTGACCTTTACTTGGGGTTTTTGTATGAAGAAGATGTTGGACGTCTTCTGCTTCACTGTTGCACCGGAAATGCATTTGTTTATAGGTTCTGTAACCTTCATAACTTTCACTGTTGCCCTGTGTTAATGAGCATAGGGTCAGAATACTTACATCCCTCATCAGGCTTTATTGGCTATGTGTGTCACATGTATTTTGAGGAATGCTGGTTGTTAATGAATCCTGCTTTGTTTTAAAATGGTTTCATATATACTGGGATTTGATTTTTTTTTTCTTGTTTTCATACTCTGCTGTTTTCTCTTACTCTCCTTGTCAAGTTCTTGCCATGCATGAAAATGTTCTTAAGTGTCCTACACCAGGCTGCACAGGCCGAGGCCACGTAAATAGCAACAGGAATTCCCACCGAAGGTAAGGATGACGTCGCTGGACACCAATCTAGAGGGAACAGTGCCTCCGAACTGCAGCCCTTCTAGCAGTCCATTGGTGGGGGGATGTGAGTGTGTGTTTCGTTGTTTTGTTCTGAAGATTGGCAGATGGTGCTTCGTGTGCTTTATCCATTTTAAGGAGTAACATTTATTCATGTATTTTCTGAGGAGGATGAGTGTGCGTTTGCTTCAGTATGGATGAACTGATCCACAGAAGACATTTTAAGCATCCTTGGCTTTTTGGGTGGATTTTTTTTCTTTTTGTTTTGATATTAGCTGAACAGCAGTGGTATAAAACAAATGGTATGACTCCTTACGGGTATGTTGCAGGGAAGAGGAAGAGTCTGCCAACATCACCAGGACTAGGGCAGATTTCTTGTTCTCACACTTCACTTTCTTCAGTGTGTTTTGTATAGTGCATGAAAAAACCCACTGCACTCTGAAAAATGATTTTTTAAATACATAAGAAATGGCATTTTAAGTACACAGAGAAGACTTAGCTTTCCTACTGACCACAGTCTTAACCCGAAACTCCTTATTCGGCTAAAACTGAATGAGAATTTTGCCTGTTTAAGAAACATAATGAAAATGTTTCATTGAATTTAAAAAAGAGAAGCTAGAAATGTTGGATGTAAATATTCTAGCCAAACAAAAGAAGATCAAGGAAAAAAGCAACTTTCCTATACTTTCCTAAGTAATATATTCTTACAGAAAGGATGCCATTGTCTATTAAATTCTGACAAACAAATAAAATTATCAAAATGTTACTATAATTTTTAGTACATGTCATAATTTTCCCACAGAATAGGATGATCTTGCTTATTTCTTTACAATTTTAAAAAAATTCAGGAAATGTGGGCAAGAGGGTGAAAGGAACTATGCAAGGTTCCTATAATCTAATTCATTTTTTTACTGTTAATTGTAACATGAAGGTGTAAGGGACTACAGAGGTACTGGACATTCAGTCTCATCAAGCTGTGGGTTACTAGAGCCCCTCATACTAACTGCGTATCTCCCAGAAGACTCTTGTGGGTACCAACCCATCTGCAATAAGCTCTGGTACCCCTTTCTTCTCTGCAGTGATGCTGCCAGTAGATGCAGCAAAAACCTCTGAGAAGGCTTCATGGGAATTACTGCTGCTTGAAGCATTCACGTCTGATTGAATATCTGTTAGAATATTTGAGGTGTCTGAAGAAGAGCATGTCAGTGGAGCGCAGCTGCCCTCTGGCATGACTCCAAAACCGCACAGAACCCCCCTCACCCCTCTGCAGAACTAGGGCAGCGAGGGAGGGCTGTGGGGAGCAGTCTGCAGTCTGTGCTCACCTCTTTCTGCAGCTTTTGGGGCATTTTGCTCTGCTTCACTTTTTTAATTCTTTTTTTTCCCCCCCTATTTCCTGTAGAGAAGGGAACATCTGGGAATGCACTGATTTGCCTTTCATTTTAATTTATTTTCCTGTGGAGAACACAAGAGAGCTGCGGTCACATAAGCACGCAATAGACTATGACAAGGAAAGGACCACTTCCGTTGTCAGGTCACAGGTTTTTACAGCTTCACTAAGAGCACCATCTGCTGGCATCAATATATGTATTTTCCCATGTTCTAAATCTTTTCCAGAAGAATCAGACTTATTATTGCACTTCAATAATAGTTCAGCATTTGCAAATGTAATTGAATTTCAGTTCAAGTGCAGAAGTTCTTTTCATGTTGGAACTATATGATCTTTAAGGTCCCTTCCAACCCAAAGCACTCTATGATTGTATTATTCTATTAGAAAATATACTGTAGCGGCTGAAATTAATGAACAAACACTAAGTTTAACATAGTTCAGTTGTAGATTTGAGACCCAAGGCCAAATTTTGCACTCATTTATATGCCTAGCAAAAAGACTGGTGTTAGTGGAGCTGAATGAGGTGTGAAGCAGTGCAAGCTTTGGCCTATATGGTGTCATTTAATAACCTTCAGAAGCCATTTCATTGGCCACATTCGTAGATGCACACACTCACAAGTCTGCTAGCAGAGCTGCACAGTAGTTTATGTTCTCCTCTCCTACTAGTATGTTCACTGGCTGACATCCATGAATAATCTACCCATGTACAGTCAGATAAGAAGAGCAGATGTAAGATCTACCATGTAACTTGGAAAGCAGAAGAAAGGAAGTCTATTCTAGAGAAAATATATATAACCAAACAGCTTTTGGAAACTCTTTTCCTTCAGATTCTTCCTGATGCTGGCTAAGGAGGAGAAAGAGTAATTGGATCAGTGCTATAATGTGAAACTATGCAGGACAAGACAATTAAATTTCCTTTCTGTAATTGCAGCCTCTCTGGATGTCCTATTGCTGCAGCAGAGAAACTGGCTAAAGCTCAAGAGAAGCATCAGAACTGTGATGTGTCAAAATCAAACCAGGCATCAGATCGGGTTTTAAGGTATTAGAAATCACTATAATACTTATTATTATGCAGAATTCATCACACATTCACCTAATCTGAGAATTTATATTTATATACGTTGTATATACATATATATCTCCTTTAAAGAAGAGTTAGAATTAGGGCTTCTGGATCCAATTCTTACAGTGTATATTTCCCACTCAATTTACATGGGGGAGGGTTGGTAATTATTTTGGCAAATACATGTAAAGCTGAAAAGCTCATTTTTGTCTTAGGCGTTGTTTGGTGTAAAGATGACTGCTGGAGTGCAAAGTCTAAGAACAATGTGAAAAAAGTTGGTATCTTTTGGGAATAAACTAATATTTACCGGTAAGTCTTGGTTTTTTCAGCAGGCTTTTACTAGTAAATATCAGTTTAAATTAAACCAGAAGCCCTATTTGCATTGCCAAACTGGTAGTACACCTTTTGGCAGGACACTTGGAAAAATGACAGGTATAGCTTAGATTCCAAAATAAGGTCAGGCTTAGTTTTTTTTCTCTGTTCCCCCACTCACTGCCAGGAAGGATAGAAAGAGAGAAAAACTGTCCTAAATTTTCATACAGGAAGGACCTTGAAACATCTGACATAATTACAGCCCTTGTCTTCATCCATATAGGGTTCTGCATTTATCTGAAGCAGTATCCAGCTTTGTGCTATTGTCTCCTCTTTTGAGATATGTGAGTGGAAAAACATTATTTATAAGGAGCTGAAGTGTGAAGGATACATATAAAGGAACTAGACGTCTGCACGATTGTACCAGCCTTATGCTGATGATGCCCCAAGAGCTGCAGAATTTCTCCATGGATACAGTGATATCTGTGGGCTGGGATAGGTACATCCCTCCCAGCTGCCTTGAAGAATCTGGAGGAAGTGCCGCAGCCTTAGTTCCCAGAATTTCCTGTTTATCCAATAGGCTGCTTAGTATTTAGATATCTTATAGATCTAAAATCTGATAGGACTGCTTAAAATGAAAGTTTTCTACTGTGTTATTGACATCAACCTTTGAATACTCTCTTAAAACTTCATCTAATCTTGATTGTCTTTTCAAGAACCAGTCTTTCCATAGAGCTAAGAACACAGAGTTGTGGTTCACATCTACAGAAGAGTTTTTGTCATACCTGTTGACTTTGTTTTGCTTCCTCAGATTGTTTTTGATTGGCTTTATCTTAACTGCCCCTAATTTAGATTGTTCAGTTTTTCATACAGCATCCCAGTTTTCTTAGAAAAGGGTTCTTCAAATCCTGTTAATAAAAAACACCCTTTGAGGGAATAACACAGTTTCTCACTTGGTGGAAAAAGACAGATCAAAAATGCAGTGGCTTTTACCACTGCTCATTAGAGGCAAGCCACTGATGTCAGATGCCATACCAAGAAGGCAGCTGCTCAAAAGCTGGTAAACTCCCTGGGAAGTTGCACTGCAAACTTAACTTCCCTTGTGAGCCTGCCCTGTGCTTCAGATTTTATAGGCAACTGAAATAACGCTTTCATCTTGTCTCCTGCTTCCCTTTTACCTTTAAGTCACTGAAGTATTTAAGATTAAGAACTTAGGAGCTATTTATAATATTTGCATACAGGCAACTGATGGGCAGACAGAGATGGTCTAAGAGTAAATCTTGAACATTTGTCTTCATCCCAGCTTCCATCCCACCTGCATTTAAAATTTCTTACTTTAAAAGAAATGGATTTCATAGGACTTCTGTTCCACAGAAACTTTGGATTTGCATTGAATGTGCAGGATCTGAATTACATTTTTTTAGCTAAATATAGATTATCTTGAGATAGGATCAAAATATTATTCATATCAGCTCATTGTATAAATAAGCCCACTGTATTTTGTGAGGACAAAGTGTCTAAAGGAACGAGCATACATAAATCAAAGGGAATAGTATGACTAATATGATTTCTTGGGTGATCTTTACATAAATATCTTGACTAAATTCTATGAAAATGAATTCATTCAGAAAAACATAATATTCAAAACCTATTTCTTACTATTTGTCACATTCCATTTTGTCAGTCAGCATGATGATACTTCTGGTCCTGACTGAATTTATGTTCCTATGAATGTTCTTCCTATTTCCTCTGGTTATAAATGCAGTAAAGGAAAAAAAATGGAAAAAGAAAAAATACTTGATTATATGATTCTTGATTCCAGCAGAAACGCTTTAGATATGCTGCTCATCATCTTTACCTCCTGCTAACACAGGAGATAGACATGCAACACTGTGTAGCCGTTGTTCCCTATGACCTAGTCATATAACATTTTCTTCTGTAGGTAAGATTTGCAGGATCTGACCTTCATTTACCTGCTTTGAGAGCTGATGGCTTCTGTGTCCACATACAGAAGACAGTGTAACAGCAGAGTTCACTACAGCATTCTTTCACTGAGATTTCATGAGTTTCTCCAGGGGCTGAATGAGATCAGTCAGAACTTCTCTATCCTCCCTTATCCTAAATGAATGAGAAATTTAGTCGATACAGTTTTATTCTGTATTTATTGGCAGAACTTTCCTTGAGGTGTGTATCTGTGTATCAGGGCTTGCAGCTCCTGCCAGAATCTTGCAGGGTGAGCAGGACCTGTGAGGCAGCAGCTCAAAGCAAAGTCAACAGAAATTGTGTTTCTTTCCTGTGTATTTCTCGAGATGAACATGGATTTGTATGTAGAGGGATGAAACAGGACTAGCTCCTTTGGAAAGCATACAGGAAAACAGCATACAACTCCGCTGAAAAAAATTCAGAGGAAACTCCATTAATTAAGTGGAGCTTCCAGTGCTGTTTTTTCTTTTTGACATTTAAAGAATTTGTCCAAATATCTTCTGTCAGTCTGCTTGCCCCTCTTGAATTCACCTCCCAAAAGAGAAAATGTTTGCTTTGTGATGCAATTACATGGAGAAGGGGAAACCATGAAGTATTTAAAAAAAAGAATTTTAAAATACTTTTAACTACAGAATACGTTTAGTGGTATTAGAATTAATATTGCCTAGGCTTTGTTCAAGAAAATATATTTTGTTTGTCTGCTGAAAATAACCAAACTAAGCAAATGCAATAATATATTGCTGTCTCTTGAGTACAAGAAATAACTAAGATTTTCTAATCTGAACTATAAATTATGCACAGACACAGTAAACTGAACTGCATCTAACAAACTTTACATATCTTTAATTTCTAGGCCCATGTGCTTTGTTAAGCAATTGGAGATCCCTCAGTATGGCTACAGAAACAATGTCCCCACCACCACTCCCCGCTCCAACTTGGCCAAGGAACTAGAGAAATACTCTAAGACTACGTTTGAATATAACAGTTATGACAACCATGCCTATGGCAAGAGAGCCATAGCTCCCAAGGTGCAATCCAGGGATATATCCCCCAAAGGATATGATGGTAGGAGGTGCACACTCTTATACATGAGAGACAAGTTTGCAGTTAATCATGTTGTTGTATATGTAAACATCATACAAATAAGACATGTTTTCATGTTCATATAATATTATGAGGAATGCTGTCACGTGTAAGTTATTTTAAAGGCCTTTTTAAAAAGTGTTGGTTTATAAGGTGCTTGCTTCAGGATTGTTGCACTGGCAAAAGAACATCTCCAGCTATTAAGCTCCTGGGATGTGTTGAGATTGCAATAAAAGCTAAGTAATAGAGGTAGTCCTTATGTTGCTATCTGGGAGACCTGGCCTCAAGGGTCACATTAGGATTCTTGCTTCCGTACAGTAGTTCAGGTAACCCATAAAGATAACATACTTGCTCTGTGGGGATATGAAAGTACAAAACCTGGATCTCATTGCACTTCAGAAATCACTGCTACTTACTTAATGAGGCATTTCTGCTCATTTCTTCCTCATGAATACACCTGTTGAATTTTCTGGAAAACCTAACATAAGTAACATGTTGAAGAGCAGGCTGAAAGTGGCTTCAGTTCAGAAGGAGACAATGGATGGGGTCTGTCAGGCAAGAGCATTTGTATTAGGGGAGAAAAATGAACTGCAGGATAAAGAATGAGGTTTTGGAGTGTAGCTTTTGAGGACATCAGAAATTTTTCATAGATATATCTATATTTTTTATATATATGCCTTTTCTCTTTTTTTTTTTTTTTCTTTTTTTTGAATGTTAACAGGGTTGGGATTTTTGTTAAAATATTTGATACTACTCTCTCACTACCATAGGAAGTTTCAGGCAGGTGTCAGATTTTTGTTTAGGAAAACAGAAATAAATATACTATGTAGAACAATTTATGCTGTTGCTTGAACACAAACTCTGACATTCAGAAGTAGGTGAGTGGAGAAAGGGAAAATTGCTACAGCTCTTGCCTTCATACTTCCAATATTTTGGATATTTTGCTTTCTTACAGAACCAACAGGAATATTCTTGCACTACAGCAGAAAGGAGAAGGGTTGTGAAAGGCAACGTATTTTTGAGTAAAAGTGCCCTTTTTTTTCTATCATAAACTCGTCTTGTTTGCCTGTATCAGAATACGCACTTGAACATTACTAAAGTTAAAGCAGTAACTCTAACTGCAGTTAGTAAGCTAATGAGTGTACATTAATATAAGGTAAATGAAATATTAACTGTTGTGTATATGATCTGTCCACTCTTGCAGAAAGGAAAGTATCTGAGTATTGCTTGGGATCCTGTCGACGTGCATATTTTCAGATCACATTACAGATGCTTAAGCCACTGAGACATATTTCTCTCATTTAAGACCCCTTTTCAGCAAATAATTACAAACTCCACTTTTATTTCCCAAACCACAAGAACCTGAAAATACATAAAACATTTAACACAAGTTTAACAGTGGCCTTAAATAATGAAAGGCTTGGGTGATACAGGCCACTGTCTTTATGCACACTTATCTCCCTTTGATATATATAGGAATTTCACATGGATGTAAGGTTAAGAAGACTAGGTTGCTTCACTGCTCAGTAATGTGAGCCAGAGAGAACTGAGGGACACTGTATACATGAGATTCATGCTGATATAGCTAGTACACGTGATAATTGCGTGCCGCGATGGAAGGGACGGGGACACGCTTGATGCAAGCAAGTTCCAAATTTAATACGTTACGGTAGATACATTTATACTCTGTAACAGGCCTGAACATACAATCACGCGCCTCTAGCACTACATTGATTGGTTGTTAGCTTCTGTTCACGCATACTCATCTCTATGTTAATTGGTTTACCTAAAAGCTACATTTTGTTTAAACAATCCCCCTAAGGGGCCTCTTCACAGTTTCTAGCTAAATTTTTTCTCTTCATTCTTATCTTCTTTTGGTTCGCAATGGCTAGCAGGGTCAGCGTGCCCTCGCAGCTTATCACATCTTCAGGACAAGAATTTACAGCCTCCCAACAGGAGGTTGTGTCTGTTCTCCCTTTACACAATGCTCTCCCTTATTTCAATCTACACAGTACTTGCCCAAGGTTTGCATGCCACAGGACTTAAGTCCAATAATTGTATTCTGCTTGAGGTATGTGATTCCACAATTGCGTACTCAGAACAGCCCATGATAGCTGGAGCAGGTTGTTTGCCAGATGAAGGCTAATTCCCTATGGATTTGTTCCATACCTCTGGCTCTGCAGGAGGTGACACACACGGTACCTGCTTCCAAGTGATGTGTGTGCTGTTTGGCCAGACAGGCATGCCAAAGTGGTCCCAGAGGTGGGACCTAATTAGAGGGGGTTTTTTGTACCCTATCAGTGATTTGCACGAAACCTTTAGGATTCACATCTCTGATATTGCATAAGCACTCCACCATATTTAACTTAAATTGGCAAACAGTTTCAAAATTCCTCAGGAAAATATGCTAAATTCAAAGTCAAATCCTGGGCACACTGAAATTGGTCAAAGTTTTGGCACTAACTTTCAATGGATCAATGATTTTGTTGACAGTTACAGTAAATAACTGAATATGAAGGAGATTTCAGGAAGATGCTCTTCACTTAAAGAGCCACTTTTCCTCAAGAAACTTCGCAGTATTTTTAGGTGATTTCATATTTGTGTGTAAAAAAAAAAAATAATTATTGCTACTAAAGCCATTATGGAGGTACAGAGGGCACACCTATTATGTCAGCAGAACATGTTTGTACAAAAGCAGATGTAGTTCTGAGAAGTCATCCTGAAAAACCTGAAAGTAAGCCTAAGGTTTTAGGGGGAACTTGCAAGTAAACAGCCTGTTCTGTTTCTTTTTCTGACTATATAAGATGAGACAAATAGTCTAAGGATATGAAAAATCAAAAACTTTATGTCTCAATCCTTTTTTAGTTGTAAACTAGCACTGTATTTTCATCATCTGAGAAGGGGATTATATGTCCAGTAACTGTATGGTTGTGACTGACATAAACATAAATAGGTCATCTGGATTGTTTTCTTGATTTTTTTTTTCCAGTAAGCTTTAGTAAAAAACAAATAGAAAATGAATACTTTGTATTGCGGGATAGGATGCTCTGATAATTCTTGAGAAATCTTATGTTTCTGGGCTTGTTTTTCATTTGAAATCAGTTTCACAGTATATTAGATGTTGGGCTTGTGGTATACGGCAGTAAGAACAGCGGGGCACGGCAGGCAGAAGAGCCAGCAACTCTTTCAGTTGCTCAGGTGATGACAGAAGCTCCTCAAATTCTACCAATAGTCCTGGGTCCTTCCATCAAAATTCTGAGAAGATGCTAGGAGTAGGATTTATCTACCATATCTAGACTTTTATAATGTCAGCAGCTACATCTGAACTCGTCAGTCTTTTCAGACCCAAGGGGAAAGAAAGACACTTCTCCAGTTCATCTCTTCCTGAAGTACTTATTTAAAACTGGTCAGGTGAATTCATTTCCTAAAGTTCCTATTTTTTTCCATTGCCTGCCTAGGAAGCCTATAAATGACTAGGTCAGATATCTGAAGTTAGGTGAGATGAATCTCTTATTGTACAGGTCGAAAAAAGTATTGCAACTGTAATTAATTTACATAACACATTCAGTATTTAGGCAAAACTGGGGATGAATTTGCCTGGACAGAATTTAATTCAACTCCAACTATCTTCCTTTGGTCCTTTACATTGTTGAGATCTCTCCCACTCCTCCTCTCTTGCTCTAGACTCCTCATCTATAGAAAGAGGAGCCTGTAGACTTTGAGAGGTTGTGATAAACCCCTAGGCATGTCTGGTGGGACGCCAATTTGGATATGCAGCTGGTCAGACCTGTGTCTATTATTTAATGGGAAAGGTGTTCTCCACATTTGGTTTCACTCTGGATCACAAAGCATAGGTGGACTGCAGAGCTTCCAAAACCTGGTGCCACAGAGTTGGGTGATGTATCAAGCAGAATTACCTGGTATTGAAACAGTGCAGTTTTCCCTTCCCTAAAGATATACTTGATTTAGTTCACTATAAATTGATGATCTTTGTTTCTCCTGTAAAGCTAATGTGAAGTGAACAGTCTGGGTTATGTGACTCATCTTAAAATGTACAGCTACAGTGAAGTTAAAATAACCGTTGCCATTTCTAAATAAGTTTTGCTTAAATTATGCTTAAATTATTGGTAATCTAAAAGCTAATAATTGGTTAGCATGCTTATAGCACTTCACATCTTCAAAGTGTTTTGCAAGTGAATCACAACATAACTGAATTTTAGAAGCAACTTTCTATTTATAGGGAAAATGAATTTGAGGGATAACGTAGTTTGACCAAGGCCACAGAGGAGTCCGTATCACAGCCTGCATGAGTTTCTGACAGTCAGTCCTGTGTATAAAGCTGCCTCTTTCCCTTCCTTTCTTTAGCATACGTTCTCATACATATATTTAATTTCTCATGTAGTATGTCTCTTACATGTCTAAATGTGACCTGCTATAACAAGACTAACATTTTTTGCAAGTGACAGAAGTCTTATTTGTTCATATGAATTTTGAAGGATATTTCTAATTTGAGACCTTCAGCAGTACAGGGTGCTGGCTGTGTGAACACAGTAGAAACTGAATTATTCAGTTATTTGCTTCCTTAACTATAGGCAAATTCTTGTGTGTCTTGGATACCGCTACAAAGTAACAATGGATAAATGCTGAATTTTTAATGACCACCACTGACTACTATATTAATAATGAAACTCTTAAGAAATAGTTCACAGATTTATTATTAGTGGATACCCTGCAAGAGTAGTGCTACTATGTATTCAAAACAAAGAAATGTGATGAATGTTTAGCATTCACTTCACTTAAAAAAAATCACACCCTGTGCATTATGTGGCTTTCCTGAGAAAATTCCATCTGTTATGAATTAAGTGAAACACTTTTTCCTTTCCAGTAAAAATAACACCATTATTTTTTTTTCCCATTTTTCGGAGAAAAGAGGGTGACATAAGCTCTAGCAGAGGTATTTTGCTTTCAGATTCTTCTTTTGAACCCTACCTGCCTCCCAAAGCAGCCTGTGGTTCATAAATGGGCTGTGCTTATGGGAGCAGATTATTAGATGTATGTCTGCTCAGACAAATACACCTGAGGAGTCTGGCATTTAAATGGAGCCCATCATGGAGAAGCTCTAGCTAGGGCCTGACCTTTTTTTGTATAGCTCTCTAATCAGCATGCTAGTTGGTTATTGTTATACTGTTCTATCCGGTGTGATCTCTGCAGTATACATTTCCATCTTAAGGGGAAGTAGTCGCTATAATACGCACGTATGTGTTCTCTGACCCTGACTTTAATTTTTTTATGAAAATACATAAACTCACACATAAATACATAAAATACATAAAATACATGAAAATACATAAGCTCACACTTTCTTGCATTTTATATAAACACTTTTAAAACAATTTGTTTGGGAAGAGGGTTGGAGAAATAAGTGGGCTAATAGGGCTGGTTTCCATTATTACTGTAATGTCGTTGCCTGCAAGGAGCATTTCCTAAAGGCAGGAGCAGTGCTGCGTTGTGTTTAGCTCGGCTGGACGTGAGCTTTGTCAGGGCCTCAGCTCTGCTGTCAGTCAGAGGATGGCTGAGTGCCCCTCTCCTCCGCGTGAGCAGGAAGGGGGGGTGTCTTTGGTCCTTACTGTTTTTATAAAGAGTTGTAGGTGCTTGGATGTTTGAAGGTGGGGACATTTCACTTGTATCTGTTTCCATATATACAGCCACTGCAAGCTGTGGTAAAATTCACACGTGACTGCCAGTTTTCTTCTTCCATCATGTTCTTCTCCTTTCAGATGGCCAGTGACACAGTATTTGCATGTGGTGTGGGGAGAAGAAACCTTTTAGGAAACATGGGGTGTTTCAGGACGTATGACTAGCACGGCAGCTCAGAGACCAAGCCCATCAGCCTTACAGTGAGCTTGATCTCCAGCAGCTCTGTGGGGCCTAGGCCCTCAATTTAAAGTTTGCTTATGTTAAATAGGAAAAGGTCCTGTAGTGTTATGTTGCCCCTCATTAATAAAAATGAATGAGCTGAGCAGATCCTACCTTCTGTCTGACTATATATGTGGGGTAAAAGCAGTGTTTCTGTGTTTTTATTGTTTTCTAAATCCAGCCTGCTTGTCAGAATGATTCATAATCACATCATGCAGATTTTTACAGGAGGTTATTTCATACAAGCTCACGTATGTAGCATATAAAAGTCACAGACAGAAATCAAGAAATACAGCTATCATTCTTATTGTGGGCTTTTTTTTTTTTTTTTGGCATTGGTTACTGTTGCTCATTATAAATTTCACCTCCAGCAGTTTGTTTTTCTCTTCACTTATGCAGAATGCTCATTCTTTTGAGTCATCCTTGTCATATTTCTTCCCACAGCTAAACGTTACTGTAAGAATTCAAGTCCAACCAGCAGCACAACAAGCAGTTATGCCCCTAGCAGCAGCAGCAATATGAGTTGTGGTGGAGGCAGCAGTGCCAGCAGTACCTGCAGCAAGAGCAGCTTTGACTATACTCATGACATGGAGGCAGCACACATGGCTGCTACTGCTATTCTGAATCTCTCCACTCGCTGCAGGGAGATGCCTCAGAACCTCTCCACTAAGCCTCAGGATCTCTGTGCGAGGGTAAAAATTAGTAATTCTGTTTGTTGATGAAGATTTCTCTTTACTGCACTTGCTCTGTGGCCCTGATAGATAGAAGAATAGCTTTAGTACATCGTGCTTTTTTTTGCTTTTCCTCAAAATTAACAATCTGGTGGCTCTGCTAAAGCAGGGAGAAAAAAAAAAAAGATGCAAATTGCTCACAAGTATCTCAGGAAATCCCAATCGGTGTATAAACTGATGATGCTGATAGCATGTACTCCTTTATTTAATTTGTCTCTTACTGGTGAGATCTATAATTATAAAATATGTTTGGATTGCTCAAGTAGTATTAATTGCACTGCTGATTTTTTTGCTAAAGACAGTCTGATTCATACATTTTGTGAAAGGATTAAGATGTAAATATGTATTTTCATTTAAAAGTCACAAATGGGACCTAAGGGTGTAAGATCTAGTACAAAGAAATCTATGCTATTTGTATGTTATAATTTCTTTCCTGTCTGTGATGTCGTAGTTCTTAAGTCACTGCATAATGCCTTTGAAATGAACAAATCCTCCAGTACAGGTGACTTTAAATGTGCTTAACAGTAGTGCATGGTCACTAATGTTCTGCATGTTCATAGAGCCTCAGTATATGATGAAATGGCTATACAGATACAGATAAAAGCTTTAGTTGCTAAGCTTTATATATTAAGAAAAGCAGTGCACTAATAATATCCCTTAAAGATTTACCAGAATATTTTTTTTTCATTATAAACTTTACGTTTATACTCTGATAGCTGCTGAGAAATGATTATTTAACACACACCAGCAAACAGTACAGTGCTACCTATAGGAGACCACTAGATGGCTAAGTAGGCAGATGCAGTGCAGAGGAAGCATTTTTATTGTGCTTATAGAAGAGCTTTTGAGCTGGCAGACATGTTCTGTTCTTCTACACATAGACAAAGGTTTTCTTCCCCTCATCGTGTAAAGTGCTTTGTTCATTCATAACAAACTAAACCCGTAGCAGTAGGTATTAGTAATAGTCATGATTTAAGCCAGAATGGCTGATGACTTTATTTTTAAATGCTGCTTTTTATATGAATTTATTTAATACTGTCCAAGAGGGAAATGTCTCCCTGGCATGCAAATAAATGCATTTGTTCTCTATATCAGCATGATGGAAAAAGTTGGAATAAAAAAAGCTAAAAATCTTCTGTGTTAAAACCAGAAGGGGCCTCCTTCCTGATGCGTCACCCTGTACTGAGGCTGAAGGAATGAATCTGAGGAGATAAACAAGTATTTTCTAAATTAAATTAGCAGGATAGCAGCAATTAGGTATTTGCTCTGACAAAAGGCAGTAATTCAGAAAGAGAGATTTGCATTCACAGTGTTTTCCTGCAGCTCTGTTGTTACTCAAGAGGAGAGAAAGTTGCCAGACATATGAGGAGTCAGTCACATTCACATTAGTTTTGAAACCAAATTTCATGTGGAGCGCTTCATTTTTGAAAAGATGAGGGATTCTCTGGGCATTTTTATTTTATCTGTCCGTAGTTTTTAAAAATTTGTCTTCATTTTAAGGTATCTTATTTCTCCCCATCTAATATAATAGACAACTCTTGTTTTTTTCTGTAACAGAAAAAGTCAGAGCCCATACTCACCTTATTTTTCACAGTACCTCAGCTGCTGCAGAAATCAGTACAGCTATTGTGCAACTATTATGCTACCTAAATTTATTGATTAAAAAGATAGACATATGAAATATTAATATATTTACATCTGCAGAGAAAGAACTGTGAAATTTGTATTTCCTCATAGGCAAATGGTGTCCAAAAGGACTTGTTTAATTTTCTAACATTATCTATTCAAGCATTGGCTGTTAACATTAAATAAACAAAGAAACAAAGATTATTTGATGTTAGCTGGTTTGTGTTAACTTTAATCACCCAGACAAGTATCAGGACTGGAAACAAGAATTAGGCAGATGTTAACTCACAGGTACTCACTCACCTGTCACAGAATAAATCAAGAACATAAAGACGACGACAAGAAAATACTTTTAGAGATTTCTCGTTTTTATTCCAAATTTTGCACCTCTGTGCCGGGTGGCAGGAGGGGTAATGAAGTCTCTCCCCTCTTCCCCCAAACATCAGATTAGCCATTCAGGAAGAAATCTACTTTAACAGCATTAATGTTGTGTAACAGCATCATGCTATGTGTGGGAGGGGGCTCAATGCTTACAATCTATACAGGAATGGAAAAGCGTTTTATCATTCTGCTAGGCAATCAGATTCAAGAAGAGGTAACAGTTTGCTAGTGTGAAGCAGAATTAACAATATTTTTCTTATTTTGACAGAATCCTGATATGGAAGTCGATGAAAATGGGACATTGGATCTGAGCATGAACAAGCAGAGGCAGCGAGATGGTTGCTGTACCATTTTGACACCACTGGAGCCAATGTCCCCACAACGGCAAGCCGTGATGAATAACCGGTGTTACCAGCTGAACGAGGGTGACTGCTGGGACTTACCAGTGGACTACACTAAAATGAAGCCCAGTAGGATAGACGAAGATGATTCCAAAGAGATTAATGTATGTCTTTTTCATCTATTAGTTCTTGTTGCAATCTAATTTTGCTATTTCATTACATTTCTGAAATTTGGAGGGAAAGAGGAAACAAAATTAATACATGATAAAAATAGTGGTTTTCTACAAAAAGGACTTTCTGCTGGTTAATCTTTATGGCTATATCATGCTGCCACACATCTGATCTGTGACTAAGTTCCATAAGACAACATTCGAACCATGAATGTGAATCATGTTTTCTAACAGCATCCTCTTGTTAACAAATATTTTCTGCAGTAAAGATGTTTTGCTATAACCAGATTGTGTTACTCTGTGTAAGCAAGTTGACATAACTGTGTGATACTGGGATAATCAGCTCTCAAGACAAGATACTCTCCTGAATTTGAAAACCATAAATGATATGCTGAGTATTTGAAAGCATGTATTACTTAGCCTTAAACAAAAGCAGCAGAGTACAATGTAAGCTTTCAACCGTTTTAGCTAATCTTCTAGATTACTTGCATGCTCCTGATAGCTCTGTGTGTGAAAGGGCCTGTATTAATGAAATACTTTTTCAAGAATACAAAGGGATATTAGAAATCAGTGTTACTTTTCAAGTCATATTACCAAGACAACAGCAAAACCCTTTAAACAGAAGAGGCAAATAAAGAAACTATGTTAGTGAATTTATTTTGCTTTTCAACACTTAGAATAGTGAGGACACTGAAGAGGTCTGATGACAAGGTTCAGTGCCAGTCCTTTTGTTCATCAAGTTTTGACCCTTATCTGCTGTGCAGTTTACAGTCCTGCACTCAATGCAATTTAGATGTTTGGAGACTTGTAGAGATTGTTCTCTCTTTTTTCTTGCTTTATAACAGAAAATTAGACTAATCACTTTTGTGTGGCACATCTCTTGCCGATTTTGATTCAAACATAAAATTATTTTTAGTAATGTTGAAACATGTAACAAAGTGGCATTCTCACTAGATACACTGCCTGCATTCTAGCTTTGGTGTTAATTACAGTTTTGCTATTAAATTCCCTGAAGTTAGGAGGAAATCTGTCACTATCAAGGAAATGTGAGGTAAAACAGACAGCATAGTGTGTTTTTTTCAGAGCAAGCAGAACTCCTTATTTCTACTGTGGTGTTTGTAGCACCATCTGCAGGAATTGCTAAATCAGTGCATTCAGACACTCCTTCCTGAAACAGGTTATTTTGAATTTCTGACTGCCTTAGTGAAGTTAATTACAAATTACATCATTCTGTTTTGCCAGACAGATCCATTAAGGTTTGCCTCAGATTGAGATTCAGTGTGTAGATGTTAAGATTGCTCCTGTTTCATCTCTGAGATGTTCTAAACGGTTAAAAATGTTATTTAAGATGGCTTTTTGATGCATAAGATATTGTACTTAGTCATCTTTTTTCCCTTTCCTCTTTTTTACATTCACTTTAGAAAAAAATACTTATTCTTTTAAAGCAAAATGATATGACAGCTATAGAAAAGCTGTGTTTTGCCCTTTATTTTTCTAGTTAAATAAACTATATATTCCATATATGGTGAAGTTGTCATCTAATATGAAAATATTATTTAAAGTTTTAATTGGTCTAAGAATATAAAATTATTTCATTAATTTTCTCTGGAAGCATAGGATAAAGGATGAGATAACATCTGATGACTCTTCTTTGGATTATTTTCTGTAAATTGTAATCTCACCTTGCTAAAACTAATGTTTGTATATTTGCCTGTAGCCAGAAGATTTGGACCCTTTCCAAGAGGCGCTTGAAGAGAGAAGGTATCCTGGTGAAGTTACAATCCCAAGTCCTAAACCCAAATACCCTCAATGCAAAGAGAGCAAAAAGGATTTAATAACGTAAGCATAATGTGAGGTGAAATTATTTTTCTCCTTTTAACCTTTCTCTGTCTTTTTTTAAACAAACGAGTACATATACGCCTTGCAGTATGAGCATGCAACATTTGCAGCATATAAATGTTTCAAACTGCCAGTTAAGTAAAGTGATAAGCTAACGTGTATTTGCTTGTTCTTAATGATGCTATATTGTATTGAGACGCCATTTTCATTTAAACCTGTTCATTTTGCAGCTTTTCGATTAGGATGCTTAAAACCCCTTGCAGTCATTGCAGCTAAACTGGAAACAATGAAACTTTTAAAAGTTTTTTTTAAACATACTTACTATTTTGGCTGTTTTTGTTTTTGTTTGGTGGCAGATGTCCAACACCAGGGTGTGATGGGAGTGGTCATGTGACTGGTAATTACGCCTCACATAGAAGGTGTGACTTCATTTTTTTCATGGTGGATTCTGTCTTTTCAATTTATTGTTTTCAGCTTACCTCAACAATGCTGTCAAAGTAAAACGTTGAACTATGTGTTAACCCTTTGAGTAATATCTGTTGATCTTAAAAGCATGCTAATTTGTGTGTTGTATAAACGTCTTTTATTTTTAGATTACTAAAATTTCCAAAGTATTCTTAAGCATTGAAGTAGTTAACCCAGGAATCTCAAATATCTTTTTTTTACATTTTACTAGTTCATAGAGAAACAAACAAACAAACAAGAACATTTACAGTATGTAATTTTGGAAGTAATGTTGATACCTAAATATATTCAGAGGGTTAACTATATTACAAAATTCAATATTACAGCACTTGCCCCATCGCTTTTCTGCATTACAAACTTTTACTTTTTAATTTTTATGTTGTGTTTGTTTGGAAGTGTTCAGTTAATGAGAAGATTAACTTACTTGTGTGTCCTGCCATGTCTTACAGTTTATCTGGCTGTCCCTTGGCTGACAAAAGCATTCGAAGTATGCTGGCCACAAGCTCACAAGAACTCAAGTAAGATATAAAGAACAAATTTTTTTTTAATAAATATTTATTTGAGTGAAAATGTGTATAATTATATCAGAAATTAGAAACACTGACTAGAGAATTGCTGCAGAAGAGGCTGATCCTGCTTGGAACATGCATTGAAGTCTCTAGAAATTCCATACAGGCTGACTCTATGCACAAGTCTGTTGATGTAGTATTTCCTTTTGTGCATTCATTAGGTAATAGGGATGGAAAAAAGTCAGAACTTCTGGAATTTCATCTAAATGTTTGAATTCCTATTCCATTTTTTTCTGAGTGTTTGAGTTTGCTAGTTAGAACAGAAAATTCTCATGCAATTAGGCTGATTCAATACTTCTGATCACACAACCAGTGAAATGCTGTAGTTTCTCAGATGTAGATTGGAGGGAAAAGAAAACAATTTGTTTTCCCCTAATGCCTGTATAATTTTCCCCAGGTTTGTATCACTGTTACCAGCTTAATGCATTTTCTCATTTGGCTGTGTTTTTTAGTGCTTCCTTAGTTATTCCCCTACTTAAAATGCATTCTTTACAATTCCTTTCAGTTTTTTGGAGTGTCAATTGAAATGAAAGTTAGAGAATTGTGAGACTTAGCTTTGATCTGTCTTCCTGCAGTCTTATGCTCAACTACAACTCTGTATGTGGAAGAACTATAGCATTTGTTAGTGCTACGAGATAGTGGTACTCCTGAGTTGGTACTGTAGTTAGCATGGAAAAATGTTCACAAGTAACAAGGAAAAACTGGGTAGCGAAAGTATGAATGGATAGCTATATTCTGTCTTTACCACACATGAGTGCCTTAAATAGTATTTATTGAGCATGCGCTGATGAAAAAAAGCAAACCTTGATGTAAAGCATGGGAAAGATAAGAAGGCAAGCATGAGAAAGCTGCTGAACTAGGATTGCTCTCTAGTCTTAGCTACTATAGTCACTAGGTGAAAACAATAGGTAAAAAATTTACAATTTATTTCCTGCCCAGTAAAAAATCACATTTTGAAACTCTCACATTAGATCATGCTGATATATGCTGCTAGAAGGCTATGGTGATATGCAAGGGTAAGGGATGTAAATGATATCAGGGAAAACATGTAAGTATAAGCAGAGTAGTAAGACGTGGGCACATAACCCCAGAGAAACTCAGTTTTCGACCTGGATTTTCGGTTGGGATGGGTCAAATGAATTGCAAGGAAATGTAATTACCTAAGCAAAACACGGACAAGACTCTAGAGGCAGCATGAATAATACTTTAAACACATACTTTGCTGCTCTGATGCTTTATAAAGTTTCCATTTCTGTTAGGAAGGTGATCCTGAATTACCCCGTCTCCTCTGCCTTTCTCAAGCATCTGCAGTTAAACCTACCTAATAGATACCAAGAAGAAGAAGAAAAAAAATCATTGAAACTTGGGACCCCACTCCTATCTTATGCCATTCTCTCTATCTAGTTCAGGTTTTGCCTAAGCAAAGACAACAAAATTAAGTCCCATTTAAAGTTACATTCTAGGTTTAGCATCTATTATTTACTTAGCATTTAGCATAAATTATTTGTTTAGCAGTTATAATACCAATTGAACACATAAAGGCTCTGTTAAGTGAATTCAAAAGTTAGGAAATGTCAGAATCTTAAGCAAGCTAACTTCACTCAGTTCTTGCCATCCTTCATTTTCTGATAATATGTTTTTCCATAGAATAACAAAGTAATTCATTGCACAGGGCAGACAGTAATCACTGCATAAGCAACTAATGAATTCCTTGTTTTCCTCATTATCCCGTGTGTCGCCCTGTTTGTTACTCGCTGCACTTTCCTCAAACTGTACTCTTAAGATATAACTACTAATTCACTCACACATTTATCACTACCATTGCATCTGAGTGTTTCCTAATTAATTTATCTTTGTTATAAAGGAATTAATTAATTTTCATCTGCAGTTATACTCTGCAGTAAGTCCAGATTGGTATTATCCCCCTTTTAAAGGCAGAAAACTGAAGCATATAATTTTGATTGCTCAGTTTGAGACTTCTAGGATTCAATTTGTTAAGAGTTCTTCACACTGTAGAGAACTGTATATATTCAAAGCTGAATTTGCTTGGAGCTGTGGGAATTCAGGAGTTCTACATGAGAGATTCACGCTTTGTGAAAATCAATGAACTCTACAGAAAGAGCAAGATAGAGTCCAGTGTTCCAGAACAGCCATGGGACTATCCTTTCTCCTCCCCAAAACTCTGATCAGTCCCAGTTTCCACTCAATCCATTCTCTCTGTCCTGTTTTCTGTCATCATTTTTTCTACATTGCTCCTTGTCTTAAGCTCGCTGTCTAATTAGCCCATCTCCTGCTTCCATCACGTTTGTATTTTTATTGCCCTGTATCTCTACATCCTGCTGAAGTTGGTACAGAGAGAGAAATAAAGCATCTTTGCATTTCCCACATATGTTCAAAAGCAGAGAAGTAGGAGCCCTATGGATGGCAGCATCCTTTATACAGCTCTCATTTGTGCTCTTGTTCTGTGCCTAGGATGGAAGAAGATGTGATCATGTAAATGATAATGCGTATGCACAAAACAGCTAAACCAAAGCTACATAAGCAGTTTTGATTTTGCAGTTTTTAAACTGTGAAGTACTTCATTTACATCTGTTATATTTCTGTGTGAGAGGTCTGGGGGTATAATTTCCTTGCTTTTAAAAAGAGCAAGCTGAAAAGAGCAGAAATTCTATAATATGGGTTCCTACTGGCTCTCTATCAGGCCACCAGCCACCATGGGAAGTTCTGATACCCGCTCTGTAGGCCACCTGAACTTTTGTGGTAGAAAACAGCAGTAGAAGGTATAATGCTCTGCATGGACTGGCACCAGGAGGAGATGGGGAATGTTGCTGGTGTGTTTCATACGTATTTGCTGACAGCAGAAGAGTAGTGAGAGTCAGTGACCTTGGCTCCTGCCCATGGCTGTAGAGAGAAGTGTATACACATTTTTTGCCTGTATCCCAAGCTGAGATCCTTCTGTCCTGTCCCTAACAATCTGTACTGTTCTCATTTCTTCTTCATCTCTTGTTCCTTGTTCTGTTTTTCAATGTAGTTGTTTCCAGTCATCCATAAAGACTTCAACCTCTGTAAAATTTCTGGCAAATACTTTTTTGATGCATGGGGTACAGAGAATTGATAGTACAGTAGAAGAATTGATAGTGCAACATAGGGATCATATTTCTGGATTGCATAGTTTGGAAATATTTTTTACTTTTATAGCTTTGCCATGCATGGTTTATGTAGTCAATACCACATATGTGCTGGTAAAGCCTTTATATCACATTTTACCTATCCATGATCTCCTTGTGTCTATTGGACAACACACGGGTTGTACATAACATACAAGTTATGTATTGTGCAGCTTCCTAACTGGAATTTCACTAACACGCTGATTCTTTTTAAGCTCAAACTAAAATATAAAATAGAAGACACTTCAAATAATATTCATTAATAAAGTCATTCAGACAATACTCATTATCAAAATAATATGAGAATCTGAAAAGGTTAGAGAAAAGTTTATTTTGCTTAACAGTTATGCTCACTGTATTGCCTTTGGCAGCTCCATAGATTCCATCACTCACATTTCCTCGCTCCCAGAATAATAATGTTGCAGCTTTCAATGAAATTGTTCCAGGGTCAGCATAATTATTTCTTACCACCCATGCTTCTCTTCTGTAAGTCTTCTTGCTCAGGTTTACCATGCAGAATGTACAATTTTCCACATTCACCCAAAGCCGAAGCGGAAACACGAGAGTCTGTGCATAGTTTATTGGCAAACCAAAGCAGTTACACAGCCTGGTCAGTGATCTCAAAGTAACGGAAGAATTTCTTCAGCTTTAATTCTCAGTTACTGCTGCTGGCAAAAAAAAAGAGAGGTCAACAGCTTTAAGGGGCTCTGAAGAAATTAGTATCTGGCAAGAATTCAAGCTTTTCCAGCATTAAGATTTTGGTTGTAGTACTTGTGAAAAACAACTGATTTTTAAAAGACCTAGGGACACTATATTGATGACTAAATTTAACTATGATGGGAAAGCAATTAACAGCCCACCCAGTGACAGCTATCAATATTAAAACATTCATAAATTAAATCCAGTTTAATCTTACCCAGGGGCTTTTCATTATCAGTTTCCTTTATTTATTCCTTATCAGAGGAGGTTTTTCTAAGAGTTACAGTTACTTCAAAAATGTAATCCCATTGTAGAATTGTAAACACTATTTAAAAAGTAACATTTTGAAGCACTTTACATGTTATTCCAAATAAAATTTAAATAATCTCAAGCTAAAATGAATTCTTTTTAAAAGGACACGTTTTAATCATCAGTAAATCCCAGCCAAAATGCAGCATACTGACTGAGAATGTTTCTACTCGGTGTCCTGCCAATGTGGGAACTAGAGAACCTGGATACCAGAAACTCCCAGAAAATAGCAAACTTAGTTCTACTTTGTGCTACTTTGATTTAAAAATAATCATCATTTTTCAAAGACCATAGGTAACTAAGTATTAGCTTGGTCTAGCATGGAACTGACTATCAAGCTGTCAACATTTATCCATGTTCCTTTGGTTCAGTTTTCTGCCAGAATATCCCATTTGTGCTTCTAGTAAAGAATCTGAACCTCAGAAAGATTTGCAGTTCAAGCAGGTGCCTACAAGTTTGGATACTAATTTGATACTGTTGTAATATGCCCAGTCCTTCAGTCTCAAAGCAGCCATGTCTCTATGTAGATTTTGCATGTCATTGTTTTCTGTGGTGGACATCTTTTGGTATTCTGCTATGGCACTTACAGGCAGGAGTACAGTCTCATTTCCCTCTCTACAATGAAGACTGAGAGCTTTTCTTTTCCACATCTCTTCTAAATTCAAATTGAGGAGCTCAGTCTGTTTTTGCACATTCTCCACAATGAAGTAAGAGTTGGAATTTTTGTGCCTCCTCCTTTACGTGTCACTCTGCCCTACCTTCCATATTCTTGGTGGTTGTCTTCTACTGTTTCTCTTATCTTCTTTTTATCCTTGTCTCCCTATTCCCAGATGTGTCATTCTAGCAGTGTCTTCCATTCAGTTCAGGTGGAAAACCTGGTTCTCTGAACCTCTCCCTGTTAACCACAACTTTCTACAAGAACAACTCCATGCAGTACAGTGTTTTCTGGGTAGAAAGGATATCCTTAGCTCATACTTCTAGGGAAACTCTTCCATGTTACTATAATCTCTAATATTCCTTTTTTATTGGTGTAATTTTACTGCAATTTACTCAGCAAGAAAAAGCAACTGGGAAGAACGGATATCCTCCCAGAAATGGAGAAGCTTATATTGTATTTATTCTGATGAATATATAAAATATATAATATATCTGGCAAAAAAGGGCGTTATCCAAATATAAAATTAAAATGTAGAAGCAAAAATTAATAGGATTTATTAGTAAAACATCACAGAAACATTCTCCCTTTTTAGACAGGTAACAAGATTATTCTTGGACATTGATTGGCACCTATATTCTTTAAACCTTGATAGCTCTCCCAGTATATAGTTATTTCTGCAGAGATCTGTTTAGCTGCTGAAGTGATTTCTCCACCTACATCCTATGTTTGCCACTTGAGGTGTTTCTGATGTTCAGTGCGTGGGTATACTTTTGTTGCTTCATCTGAGCAGGAGTATTATCCCTTTTCATTTCCTTTCCGTACCTTGCTTTGCCTTGCCTTGCCTTCTCTTGCCTTCTCTTGCGTACATGGCCATTTTCCTGCTGAGATTACATCTGTCCTCCTATAAGAACTCGTAAGATTATGACCCATTATATAGATTTCACTTACTTTTCTCTTAGAAAATTACTCTTTTGTTGCAAGAGGAAAAACCATTTCCATTCTTAGTATCACTTTTTTATCCCTGTTGTTTATGTCCTCCCTTTTCTTTTTTTTTGTACATGGAAAACTTAATAGAAGTTGTCATTACAGTTTTTCTTGAATACTGAGGTTGTTGAGCCTAGAAAGTAATCTTGTGTTATAATGAAATACTCCTTTGATGCTAAGTATATATCCTTTGAAACTGCAGATAGTTTTTTAAGTTCCTTGATGTTTTAGCTAACTTTTGTATAGAAAATGTGATTGCAAGGATCAGACTTGATGGTTTTGGAGTAATGTTAAAAACTACTAATGTGAGTCATTTGTAAATTAAAGTGTTTTATTAACTTATCTGCAATGTTATGGTGAAACAAACTGCGGTTTTAATGTGTTATTAAATTGCCAGTTAGAGTGCAAGTCTAATTTAAATTATTTTTTAAAAAATCAAGGAAGTAGATCCCCAATATTAGTTCACCTATAAGGAATAATCTTTCTCATTTTGTTCAACTAGATCCTTGGGCCAAGTGAAATTAGGAATCTCGTGTGGTTTCAGTGGGTTTTTTTTGCATTTTTGTTTCCTGTATTTATTGCAGATTTCCACTTGGATACCTTATCTTTGATGGCAGCATGCATGCCTGGCCAGAACAGAACACCTTGGGCTCTGTTCCTGCACTTCTCAATACTCAAATGGGCACTGTAGGTTATACCTAGCATTTCCAACCTCATGTTGTGTGGTGTTATGATAATGTCCTTTGTATAGAAACCCATCATCTGCAGCAACCTCATCTCTGTAGTCACAATAAGTTTTACATATGGAAGTGGCTGGGCTTTTTTTCTGTTACTGTTAGAATAACCCATTCAGACTCTGGTAAGGTTGAGTCATTCCATTTTTCTCACTTAAGTTTGTCAACTTTTGTCTCCAAAATGGAAAATACTTGAGTTCTGTTTACATAAGAACCTTCATTATTGTTTTCATTACTGAAAGGTAGTCTTAAAAGCATGTACTCTCTAAAAATCTCCTTAAAAGCCATCTGCATATCAGTACCTCTGATGCTGTGAAATGTTCCATGCAGGCACAAAATTGTTTGCATGAAGCGCCTTGCAGAATCAGGGCCTTAGTAAGTTTTCAATACCATGAAGTGCTCTGAAATGAGAGGCTTCATTTGCATAGTGGCATCTACTCTACCCAAATAGTTTATGGCCTCTTTCTTTATGTACTAAATTACTTGAAACAAAATATATTAATAGCTGTACTTTTTTACTGTTTGGATGTTAGTGAGTATTTAAAACTATTTACCACTTAGTTATCACCTGATAACTCATAGTCTCAATTCAGATGAACGCTCACTGAAATAGAGTAATTTTTTCAAAACAGCCTGTATGACTTGAAACTCTAAACTTTGTTTTCAGAAGAAATCTAAGTGCTGGGCATCCACATCCCTGCAACTTCTATTGGCCTAACTTTGGAAGTGGAATTCAGTGTCTGCAATAACAACTTAGGCAGTTTTGAAGATACAACCCTTAGTTCCTAAGCCTTCACTAATCACCAGATATTTCAGTGTGAATGTTTATTTGACAGTTCATTTTAATTTTCAAAACTTTTCTTGTCAGTCATTCCAGTGCCATTCTGTGAAGTCCCTAAGCAGCTATTCTGAGAAAAGCACTTAATTGTGATTAATTATCAATGAATTTGCTTAGTTTTGTTAATATGCCCAATGAATCTCTCTAAGGCCCTCTTGTCTTGGAGTCTTTCCATTTGTACAGTTGCCTCTGCCTTCCTTGGGTTTGGTCATACTTCTTTGTCATTGAATGTGTCCTACATAATTAATCTCATTCAGCCCGGCATTTGCTTGTATTCAATTCAAGGATCTTTTCTTCGGCACAATTTGATTATTGTGCAAACTCCCATTGTGATGTTGATCATTTTTGCTTCAAATCAACAGATCATAACCAATTGCTCATTCCATCCAGATCCGTAAAGATCTGCAACATGATGCTGTGGTATATCCCAAGTGCTGAGGCAATCCCCATGGGAAGTTGCATAAACTACACAGTTGTTAAAAGGGGAATTAAAAGTGCGGTGTTTTGCACTTTCTGTGTTTGGTCAGACTTGCCAAAACCCTTTGATATATACCCCAAAATAAAAGTAATTATGTCACTTGAAGTCCTAAATATGATTGTCTGGATCCTCAGTTGGTGTAAATTAGCATAGCTCCATTGTCTTCAGTGGAGTTACACTAAGATACAACAGTGATGATCTGGGCAGATGCCCTCAGCTGCTGTCTTGGGTTAGCATTCATGTTTGATTGCCTTATTTAAATCTTTTGAAGTTATAAAATTCCTTGCATTGTTTGGTTTCCTAGAATGACCAATTGTTATCTCGATTACTTGATGTCTTTATCTGCACAGTAATGTCTGATTTTGCCATGCAGTTTAGTTCACCCCTTTATTTTTACCTCAGTGCTATTGGGACTTTATGTGGCACACATTTTTTGCAGCACTGTAGTATCTATATCAATGTTTTATATCTCTAAAATATCCCATACCCCTCATAAACACCTCATCATAGTCTTCTTTTACAATACTTTTTGTATTCCAAGTAAGTGGAATTTACATTTGCTCATCTGCATGTAAAAACTGCTCTTCTACCCTAACACACACAGAATTGCCACTGCTTCAAAGTCTGCTGATTTCTCTCCTTCCACAGATAACAACACTGTCCTCTTTCAGCCTGGGCTTATTTGGTGTACACTATGAGAAACAACCTTAGATTTTGAGGAATATTTTAATACCTGCTGTCATTAATGATTTTTGTATGCTTGACTGAGCTTACACTGAAGTCAGCTCCAGCAGTATCTCTTTTCTGTAATAAAAAAGAGGCAGAGGAGGACTACAGTATAAGCACATTACTATTATACTACTATTACTATTATATACTATATACTATTATTTTTGGGACTGTGATAAAAAGGAAATAAAAGGACAGGCCCTTGAAAAAAATCAAGTTTAAATAAATTATATTTAAGATGCAGTTTCCAGAATTATACTATTTACATAGTTTCATTAAAATGATTGGCTGTAAGAAGTCAATCAGAGTGATATTTAAAATGTCATCTTCAGGCTCCAGAGTCAACAGTACACTGAGATGAACGGAATCTAGTTTCCAGGACATCATCATGAAAGTATATGATCAGCTTAAAAGCGTTATAAGTATAATTTATTCAAAAGAGATTAGATACTGGAGCACTTTCCTTCTATATCAAGTATGAAAGGAATCAAATAATACAGACACAGTCTATAAAAAAACCAAGCCATAGTCTTTCTCTTTTTAAATTTTTTTTTACAAGTAGAGAGCTGTTTTATCCAGGCCAGTCAGTCTGGCACTTTTCTTGAACACATAGTTCACACAAGAAGTATTTTAAAGCAGACTTAGTAGAAAATCACAACTTACTCATTTTGCCTATAAAACTATGAGCTTAGGGATTTTTTGTTTCCTTGTGATAGCTAAATGATGATAGCTAAATGAACTAAAATGACTCTGTATTAAATGCCATCCACTGAATGCTGGAAGCAGAGTTTAATAGGTAAACAACATGTAATACAATTTTTTACTATAGGATCTAAATCTATAATTTGACCATAAATTAGACATGATATCAGATAATACATACAAAAATGAAAAAAATCTTGGTTATTTCTTACAAATATTTTTATATTTTTCTTTTAAAAATCAGGGCTATTCTCTAAAAGAGAGTGAATCTGCTGTTTTAACTGCTGTGCATTTCACAAATAAGTTTTAGCTAAAACCTGTGAATGTTTGGTATACTGGACACTGCAGATAGATATCACTGGTTTTGTTCCCCATGAATAAGAGTTATAAACAAATTATGGAAAAAAAACAGAGAAATCATAAAAATTGATATGAAAAGAACTGAATAATTTTTTTTAAAAAATATAGATTATGGGTTTCTCCTCAAGGCTTTTCCAGGAACCATTGTAGGTGGTGATTTGTTTTCCTCTGATGCACTAATCAAGAAACATCTGTCAGGAAAGCGTAAGTATGATCCATAAGTATAGGTACAACAGAGGAGGGGCAAAAGCCTTGTTTTTGAATAATGCCCAATACACCTGTTGTGACTTCAGTGTGAAGAATCTGAAAAAATGGAATTATTATGAATTTTTTTTTTTTTTTACACAAGCTAAGGTTTATTCCTCATTATTCCCATTCACAGAAGAAGACCTTCAAGTGTTTTAAGTCTTTCCTGAGACCTCATCCAAAGCCCTCCTAAGTCAATGGAAAACCTCCTACCATCTTTAGCTCATTTTGGACCTGCAATTATGTTCTGTAACCGTGAAAAGCTTTCTCTGAGCAGCGTGTTTTAAATGGTGTGAGAACAATATGACAAGGCCAAATTCCATGCATAACCCCATGAGCAGAATTTGCACTCCTTACACTTGACAAAAGCAGTTTCAGATTGATACTGTCATAGACAGAGTCCTACCATTACTTGTTTTAGAAGAAAAAGGTATTTTTAAGGTATTAATTAGTATTAAGTATTGATAAGAAAGTCCTTTAACTTTTGTTTTACTTCTATTTATATAATATATATCTAGAAATTAAAAAGAAGCAATATTTAATGCATATGAGAATTCCCTACTAGTTTGTATGCAAAACTTGTATCCAGAATGCAGTGTTTTAACTGTGGTTTACCTGATTTTACAAATTTGGGTATAAATGCTACTGAACCCAGAGTAAATGCTGCCCACAAATGGGCAGTAAGTAAACATGTCAGGACAACATATCTCCAATTTTTGCAAAAAAATTGTGAGTATTAACATACCACTGACCAAATGTGTTTCATATCTTTATGTAAAGTCTTACGTAATCAAGAATTATCTGAAAAATGATTTTATTGCATCTTAAAGTTTAAAAGTCATTATTTCAAGGTAGTGGGATTGTCTTTAAGACTAAGAAAAACTTTTTTTTGTCTGTTCATGCTAATGAAAATACTTTCTATTCAAAGGTAAAGTAGTGAATATTTATCCAAAGGGTATTTTTTTAACATAAATTTTCCTCACAATAAAAAAGGGAAATAGGCAATTTCTCTAGATACTGCCAATTGACTAAATTCTGTGCAAGAGATACCATCTACAACATGAGTACAGGGAAGTGGCAACCTGTGGGAGACATTTCTGTAAGGTGTAGTTTGCTGGGTAACCTGTTCCAGTCTTTCAGTTGGCCTTCCTGAGATGCTATGTTCATCTTGAAATTAGTTGTTTTCCTATGGCTAAATGGATGCTGAGAATGGAATTCTGCCTATCTCTACTTCATGCCAGTAGGTTAATAAGACCCTCTTCTTCTTCCATGTCATGTATAGCTGAGGGCCACAACCTCTGAGCTAATCAAAACAGAGAATTTGTGTTTCACTATATTCCTGCCCCATGTATTATTCTCCCAAATCTGTGTCGGGGGCAGTTAATTAGCAGGAATGTTTGTGAGGATAGCAATTTTTTTAAAAATATTTTGTCAGAGTTTGAATACAAGGTGTAAACATCCACTCTGAAAATTGAAAGTTACAGTTCTTCTTTGCCACTCTGGAAAGACAAACATACTAATCAATGCTTAGATGAGGTCTGTATCAACACTAACCAAGTGGATTAGAAATCAGAGTAAGGAACAGAAAACAGATACTCGGGGATATTCGGCTATAAGCGGACAAAAACAACAAGTGATTTTGGAAAAGAAGTCTATTGCTTTAAAAAATCAGAGGGAAACCTGTTTCTTCTCAAAATCATGTATGCTAAAGTTGTAAGCCTCTCACTCAAGGCTGCTTTTCTAATTCTGCAGTGCATGAGAGCTCTGAGCCCTAAGGTGTAATAGAGCACGAGCACTTTCTCTCTCTGCCTGCATTCCCAACCGTGAGCAAAGTGTTTCTGGGCGAGCGAGTTGTTTTCTCCGCTGCAGTTGCACATTGTGCTGCACAGCCATTGATCCTTGTTCATAACCTCCGACCTCTCCAGCATTCTGCGCAGCTGTTTAGGAAGCTATTCCTGCAGCTATTAGACTGTGAAGTTAAAGTGGTTCTTTCATGAGATGTTTACAGTATAAACCAAGCTTGCGCTGCCTAATCTTATGGGAGTTGCAAAAGGGGAAATCGTACAAAAGCGTGGGCTTTCTGCCTTTGTTAACTTTAAGGAGAAAGTAAGGAGGGCCAAAGTAAGAAAATACACCAGAGCATATCCTGTGACAATAAAAAGCACAATTCATTTTCAAGTGCTCCACTTAATGATACCTTGGAACATTCTTACGAAGCTGGAATTATTACTTAAGTGCTGTTCAATACAGTCTCGGATTCCAGCAGAAGAAGGAATAGTTTAGCTTGGAACACTTTTAATGGTCTTATCAGAGCTTCCTGCCCTCACTGAAGGGATGTCTTCTTTGTTCACATAATGTGCAAACTGCCTCATGCAGTCTGACAGGTTAGAGTGAAATGGCACCAATTTCAGGTTATTGAATACTGTACTAAAAGCTCAGTTGTTTCTCTAACTGCTGCCCAGACAGCTGCAACATCCTTTCAGGAGGGACAGGAAACTCCAAAGCAGAGGCAGATGAATGCCCAGAGTAGAAACTGGGAGTATTATCTCAGGCACACAGTCCCTCTCACTAATCAGGACATTTGGTGTGAACCACTTTATCTACCTCACTGAGAATTTCTGAGCATTCATTAGCTCATTAGCTATGCAAACTGGACTTCAAAGACGTAATTTTCAATTGTTGAAGAAAGAATATATACAAATACAAAGAAATATATAATATTTTAAATATATACAGCTATACAAAGGAACTGGCTGATAGTTGAACTATTAGGAAGGGACTGTCAAGTAAAATGATAGTGCTTGATCTTTCTGGAAATAAGCCCATATGCATCTGCACTGCCTATAGTAGGCAGGGACCTCCAAAAGTTACCTAGTCCAAACTCCTGCTCAGAACAAGTCCAGTTGGAGCAGGTTGCCAGGACCTTGTTCAGCCAACTTTTGAGTATCTCTAAGGTTAAGAGTTCCCACAGCCTGTTCCAGTGTTTGACCAGCCTGATGGTAATTTGTTTTTTCATTTATAATAAATTGGGCTTTCCTATGCTGAACCTTGTCCCCATTGCCTATCATTCTTCCAATGTGAAGCTATGAGAAAACTTTCGCTGTGCTTTCACTACACCATCCTGTTACATATTCATAGACAGCAATGAGATCTCTTACACTTTTCTGCATAAGAATGAACTGAGCATGCCAGCTCTCTCAGCCTTGTATATCAAGTGCTCCAGGCCCATAACCATCCTGCAGTGTCCTACATCAATGCAAACTTGCAGCTTAGTGTTAGTAGTTCAGAAAGTGCTGGGAAGAATATAAAAGACATTTTACCATCATTAGGGCTGATTTGTCTGTCCACTGTCTACTGTCTGAAAGTACTTCAAGGCAGTAGGATGAAGTACTTGTAGGGGTGGGCATAGCTGTGGTCATGCCCAACCTGCCTCCTTGGAGACAGATTCATTACTAGATTCACACTAGGAATTTTTCCCTTCACTATTAAGTCTTGCTAATCATTGCAGGCCTGAGGAAAATTAGGGCTCAGGTAAATTGTGAGGTTGTGCTTAAAAGTCGGTGTAGATGGAGCATCAGTTTCAAGTCAATCAGACAAAAAATTAGAGCAAGTCTGAGACATTTTCAAAAATTAGTATAAAAACACAGAAAATCAGTAGCAAAACTGGATTTCCCGTAGCTGTAATGTTCACTACCCTTCTTACTAGACCAGACTGCCTTTCACAGCCTGATATAATTCACACTCAGTACTTCACATTTCCTCACTTGGGCTTCTGACAAATGTTTTTAGGCCTAGAGGGAAAAAGCTGCTTGTTTTCATGAAATGAAAACTGAAGGATTTTACTCTTTTGCTCTTGACTCTTCATCCCTGAAACAGAAAACGGTATCTCTGCTTTATCTGTCTTGGAAAGTGAAACCTTTGAGAGCTTGCTCTCTTGATCCAAATGTTAACCTGTCCCTGTTCTTGCATGGCACATTTTCAGACAGAAACACATACATTCAAAGAGATTTAGAAGCCCATGCAGTATAGGAACTTCATGGTACAACAGCACTTCTCGAGGTGGTTAATGGGCACAGTGCAGTGACCGCATATGAAACAAAACAAACTTCTCAGGCTTTACATGCAGTTGGTCACCTGAACACATTTTACACCGAACTATTATGTTTACCTTATCTTACCTTTCTGAATGCGCACTGAAAATCATCTTCCTTTGCTCTAATGGCTCTTTAGAAACAAGAGAATAAGAAACAAACTGTTAATAGTGAAGAAGATTCCAGCCCATTACATTTCCTGTCATTTGGATTATTTTAACAGTTTTGATATTTTGCAAACCTCTGAGCCCTCTTACTTCCCATGATGTGTGTCCTAGATAGCTCAAAGGTGTTAACAATCCTGTCATTTATGGCTTTGACATAATGCTGGACTAAGAGGGCTCTCATTAGAGGCAGGACTCGTGCTTCTTTCTTAATTATATAGGGCCAGAAATATTTTGTAGGCTTTGTCTTTCATACCAATATTAGATATGCTGTTTTGAAAGAGAAGATATGTAGTGGACTTTCTTCATGCTCTTATTCTTTCCATCCTTCCCACTTGGACTTTCCTTTTTCCCCTTGCATTTAATCCAGCTGTCTCCTGAGATCTTCCAGAGTCTTTCTATTGATCAAGTATTTGTGCATGCACAAGCTGAACAGCTCAGTTCAAAATAAAAAACAGAAAAACTGAGGATTGGCTAGTGCTGGGCTGTGCCCCATTCTCTTCTCAATGACTTAAGTGGATTGTTAAGGGCAGAGACTTTATGAAAGCTATTAATTTGTTTTCTCTGCTTTTAGCAATCCTAATCTGATAGCTTTTCTCAGCATTTCTTGGGGAGATGCTGACAGTTTGAGTATTCCTGATTTGTACATTTTGAAGTCATCCTAAACCTCCAGGAAACTGTCATGAAGTGACAGATTCAAGGTCACACTGCTGTGCCAACCAGACCCTGTGGTACTTGCTTCACCTGGGAAAAGATACACGGAGTACAAAAGAGCAAAGCATGGGAGAAGCAGCAACATAGAGACAATGGTTCAAGAATTACGCTATTGATAATTTGATGGTGTTCAAGGAAACCAGCAGGCCACTGACCTTACTGTAAATCTTTTATCAGGGAAAAATTTCCCTACTTTAAAGAGTGCATTTTCAAAATACTCATCATTTGGCCTAATTTTAATATAATTTTGTGCTAAAACTTCCATTTACATCAGAACCATAAAATTTAGGCCAGTTGTACAAGCTTTTGAAGATACCTTTTAAGAGGAAGCATACCAAAATGCTATAGCTGTGCCATTGTCCTCAAGTGCATCTCTTGGATCTGTTTTCACATACAGGGAGCAAAAGAAATCATGTCACTGACTTTGTGCACTGTCCAGTCCACTGACTGGACCAATCTTGCTGTGCAGTGGCAGATATTCCTGAGAGATTTAGTGGTTCTTATATTGATAGACCAACCAGGAATAGGACATTCTTCTTCAGAAACAAATGTGTCTACCCAAAATTACTGAAAAAAGCCTATGTGGGGTGTTTTTTTTTCAAGCACAGGCTTGCAGCAGTGCTGGCTTTGCTCCTAGTTGTAGGGCATGTTCTCTTAAGGCTATCTTCTCCTGCGTTTTTCCCCATGCCTCGATCGTTTTATGTTATTCCTTCACTATAAGAATGAAGCTTTTTATCAAAGGCTGAGGTGTTTGGATATGAATTTGGATATGTTGGAACTGATTCATCCCTGGTGCCAGGAAGTGCTCTCTGCTGCAGGGATGGGATCTGCAGCTGGCCGGTGCTGCCTGCAAGGCAGGCGATGCTGGCAGGAGAGAAAGCGTGGGCAAGGTGCCCAGGGAGAGAGCTGATTCACAGCTTCCCCCTGGCAGCTTCTGTGAATGGAGCACCCCCTGGGTAGTGCACAGAAGCTATTTCACATTAGGCACATACCATGCCTTTGGCAACTGGCATGTTAGGTGGTATATGCTGGTGCTAGATGTGAGAACAGCGGGCAGCTCGTCATGGCACTTGCTGCTGGGAAGTTCTGGCTGCTAGCAGGACAGGCAGCATGCAGAGGTGGTAACTGAAGGCACCGGAATATTTTTTTTCCAAAGCAATGTAATTAATTTAAACACATCGTGTGTATCAGTGCATTCGAGTGCACAGCAATATTTTAGATGCCAGCATGATGCATTTTAGTCTGCTTATAGGAAAATTGATTTCAATGTAATTAAAAAACATATAGTGTTCTTTCTCACTCATACACAGTTCAAAAAATGCAGGCATGCAACACAGATAATACCAGCAGTTAAGGACAGAAAAAATGCACATGCAGAAAGTGAGGGAATTAATTACATTTTACCTAAGGAGAAAAGTATGAAGTCAGCTGTCCCCTGTTTAGAACCATTCAATTGCTGGGATTTCTAGAGGCAGACAGAGACAGAGCAATCTCTCAGCAGTGATAGAAGAGACTGAAATTACTCCATGAAGCCTCTGAGCCAAAATTATTTTAGTCTCATGCCTGGACTAGCTCCATAAGCCTGGCATCATTCCCTCATGAAAAGAAAAACTGTGCAGTGAAAGTGGTAACAACAAATCCTTCTATTCTGCACTTCTTTCCAGTGCCCAATCTGCACTTCTCCCAGTATCTTCTGAGAGGGCTCAGTAATGCCCCACCAGGAGTGATCCTTGCCTGGATCCCCTGATCTCCTGCATATTTCTACTGGCACTGCACTGGATCCAATACCAAAACACCACTGACAAGACAGAAGAAGGTTTTCCTTAATTCACTTATTTGTCATTCCACCACTTTTTTCTTTTTTTTTTTTTTTTTGCTGGCTTTTGTTATTTCTTCAAATCCTCTTCCTTTATATCTGCTGTGATTTGGGGTTTTTAATTTTCCTATTACCTCCGATGAAGCCTGTCATGTTGGTAGCATTCTGCTGAGTAAGAACTGTTAGCAGTATTTTACATATGAAAAAGTAGCATTAGCCCTTTTGCTAAAACTAGATTGTGTGATTAAGTACTCCTGCTTGTTAGGCTGAATACAGGGGAAATAGTTAACATATGAATCTAAATTTAATTTCTTTTTTATTTTTGGCTTACAACACGTCTTATGAACCTCTGATATTTATAAGAGTCTGACTTCGCATGCTTTTGTAGGTATATTTGTGAGGACTAGGACCTAGGTTCACCCTTGAACATGAAGCCATAGACTGAAGATCCACTGAAATGAGTTCTGAATGCAGTTTTCAGAAGTGCCCAGTGATAGCCTGATTCTGCTCTTTTTGAAGCTAGTGATAAAGCTTACAAGGACTTTAATGCAAATAAGAGTGCAAGATACTTAAAATGACTCGTGTTTTGGCAGACAAGAAATTCTGTGTTAAGGTTTCACAACGCAGGGTTTTCTCCCCTGACACAAGGATGCAATGTGTACCCAGTCTTCTTAGCCATGTGAGAGGACCACAAGCAATGCAGACTATGGGAAAGATAAAACCAGCTGGCAGAAAAGAGCAGGTACAAGAAGGGTGATGAAAGAAGATATAATGGAAAGAAACAACAAAGAGGAGGAAAGAAGAAAGAACTGTCGACTTCAAGGTTATTAGAGATCATGAAAAAAGGAAAGAATGAGGGAGGAACAGAGAACGAAGACATCAGCTAAAGGGGACAGAGAAAAAAAGACACAAAAGCGAGAGAGGAAAAAATTTTAAAGTTACAAGAAGAGACCATGAGGAAGGAAAAGGATCTGGAAAAGTAAGAGGTAGAATGTGGAAGAGAAATGCTGGAGAGGAATATAAATGGAAAGCACATCATGGGGCAAAAGCAAATGAAGGTTATTGCTCCACTGTAGGAAAAGGATAACAGATTGAAAATAGGGAGAAAGAGGCATGAGGAATGAAAATGGAAGGAGTAAAATAAATAGTGAAGAAGTGCATAGATGTGCAGTTTTTAAGAGAAAATAAATCCATCCTAACAAAATTTTTCATTGCAGATTCACAGCTAGGTTGTGTAGGTAAAGGGGTTTTGTCTAGGCATCAAAAGAAAGTATCAACACTTTAGGAATTCAGAAGTCAAATGCTGTGGTAATAAAATAGACAATAAAAGACAACGAGGTAAAAATGGAGAAGCATCTATGTTCCTGCTGGAATTAGAACAGACAACAGCTTTTCTTCTGTATCTTCATGAGGAAAAGGATCAGCAGTATTCCCACTTCACACACTTAATTAGAGCTTGACAGTCTACCAAAATACTTGGGACTGAAAATAAGATTTAGAGATTTACAGATCCAGATTGCTTTCACAGAACTGGATAGAACAGTAATGGCTGGGAGGCATTGCTCTGACTGCTCAGAAAAGTAAAGGCAAAATGAGTTGCTGGTTTCCATCCAGTTTTTTTTTTACATAGATGTTTTCATAACAATAATCACAACCCTGACTGTTACTGACACACCTGCAGCCAAAAAATCTCCACTGAGGACCACACAGCTCTGCTTATGATCTCTCTTCTCACCCTGGAGTGCTCCTTGCAGGTTAGTGGTGAGTGGCATAGGATGGAACTGGAAGAAAACTTGTTCTCTCCTTTGGCCTCTTAAATAGTTTAAAAGGGGACTTGTTTGTCAAGAGGTGCAAACCTGTTGCTTTTTGGCAAGCACTCAAATTCATAGAGGCATAGATATAAAATAAACAAGACCTACCATACCTTACAGAAAACTCCATTTCTTAATTTGACAAAGCTTCTACTTGTCCCTTCCCTTTCTTGCCTGTTCCCCTTTTTTTCTCCTTCTGCACATAATCAATTCAGGGAACTGCAAACACAACATCTTTAAAGGTTTATTTTTTTAATCTTTGTTTCTAGATTACCAGACTAGAAAAAAACACCACAATATTTTGTTTATGAGTCTACATGTAGTTTCAGAAGACATACAGCTTTGTAGCTGCAAACAGAACAGTGATTAAGAATCTCTACTTGCCCATTTCTGTTCTCTATGTAAAATCATTTAGCCTGTGTATACCCCAGTTCTTGTCTGCTAAATTCTTCCCTTTTTAAAAACCGCATTATGAGATTTTATCAATTAATGTTTGTAAAGTACTTTCAGATCTTCAGATGAAAGATAGAGATGCAAAGTATTCATGTGTCTGTCTTCCAGCCTCCCAACCTATGAATTCCAACTGGTGATTCAGTCAAATAAAACAGAATCTCAAAAACATGGAAACCACCAGACAATAAAAAATTCTACATTCTGCTATGAAAAAATCCCACAGGAAACAATTACATTTCTCTAGCCTTTCTGAACCTTCACACCTCTACTACGGAGATTGACAGCATGGTCAAAATCAAACTATGGGAAAGATACACTTTTCTATTAAATCCTAGTTCTTTTGCACTGTGGAACATTCTGAAGAACCATTCTGTATTTTTGCACAACTTACTGGTTTACCCCCGCATTCAATTCAATATGATTTTTCATTTGGGTTGCTAACTACACCTAGGGTACTTATTATGTCTGGTGTATATATGTGTTCATTTACTTACCTAAGGGAAGATTGGATCTACAATGTATTAGGTGATGAGTGCTGTAAATAAAACAACAAAAGTAACATCAGTCTTTAGAGCTGATATACCAGCTTACTAATAACAGGTCATGAAAGGTGTCTTGTAGCAACCTGTTGCAATTGAATCCCAATACAGTTTGAGTGGTCTTAGAAAGGATTACTGATGGCTCTTGGCATAGCCAACGTGAGAGAAATTAATGACTTAATTCAGTTCTATGGGAGCAGATTTCCTCAGCACAAAAAGAAAATGCTGAAGCAGTTTTCTATAATCAGAACTGGCAATGCTCTTCACCTGTCTTAGTGACTGTTATTATTTCTTTATTTCTAGAGTGTCCACTTAGTGCTATTATTAATCCCTTAGGAGTGATAACTTTAAAAAAGTACAGAGATATAACATAAAAACTTGCCAATTCCTGTGAAAACTGCAGCCTAGCTTAGTAACTTGCCTTTTCCTTACTGAAAAACAGGCTGTAGTGAGCAGTGAGTCCAAAAGTGTGCAGAGGGAGAGGGCTGGGTGCTGGGCAAAGAAGGGGCCGAGGGTGACTGAAGGGTGCTAAAATTGTCTCTGATTATTAAGGTAAACCTCATTATCCTACTTTGCGAAAAACGCAACCATGTGTTACAATGACCCAACTTTTGTTTGTGTGGTATGCTGAATTTGGGCTTGTGTAAGTCTAGATCCAAGATTTCCATTTGGTTTTCTGCTTATCAACTGGTCAAACCTTGAAGACAAGATTAGTCTGAGATGGAAATAGAATTCACTGTGTTGCTGAATTTCAGCTGAGGGTTTCTGAGAGAGGAAGCCGGAGCTTGAGCCTGAGCCCAAGCTTCAGCATACTGCAAAAGCTTCCATGAGCACTGCCTCCCACTAGGGAAGTGCAATCCTTCTGGTTCCAAAAAGCCATTGACATTTTGTGGTAGAATCTCTAAAAGGAAAAAAAAAAGCTAATTTTTTTCATTATATTGCAGATCTATCTTTGTTTTATTGTTAAGTTTTAGAGATAGTTTACGGTTTTAAGTAAATTTTAAAAGTAACTCAACCAAAGCTATACAATTATGAGGACTAAACTCTCTCAGTTTTCTCTTTGCACCTTTGTGTAACATCCTATTTGATCCCATGCTAGTTGAGCTATAAATCTAAATATGTGAGCTACGTGTAAGCTTATCTAGTTCCTGTAGACCTAGGTAAAAGCCTAGGAATATAGGTATTAATGTGGAACTTATTTGTAGTCCGCTGTGCTGATGTGAGCTGGGTTTTGTTTGGGTGGGTTTTTTTGTGAGCTGAGCTTGCAGCAAGACTTCTAACCTTTGGCATTTGGAAAAACCCTCTCACACCCCATTTGGGCATTGCATCCATTTCATTCCCAGACCCAGGAACCTTCCTAAATTCCTTCAGAAGCTGCTGAAATTCTTTTTTAATTACTGCACACCTTCAGTCCTTTCTCTGGTGAAGAGTGGGTCATAGGGCTTAAGTGTATTTTTCTCAGTTTGATCTCACCCTTTTTTCGTTCCTGCTGTTGAATCTAAGCCCAATACTGAATCCAGCTGTCACAGCTGTTGCTGTTCTGCTGCCTGCCTTGCTTTCTGCTTCTGCTTATGTTCCCAAAAAGGTTTCTCTGGGATGTTCTGTGAAATGAATGGGACATCAAGGCAGTGCTAACTGCATTCCCCTTCACTATAAAGCTCTTCCTTTTTCTGGACGCCCTGAATTTGTGGTAAAGTGTTAGTGTTATATGTTCTGAACTTCACTCTTTACAGAGTGAGTTCCTTTTGTCACCTTATTCTTTACAGTACTAAAGTATTTCCTTTGCTACAATAAGCGATTTTGTAAAGTCTACAAATACACTTCAGATCCTGCCAAATTACATTCACTTTAAGTGAGGAAACTGTGTATCTCTATTTCCACTTACTCTGATGCTCATTTTCAAAGGCTTTCACATCACTTGCCTCTTACAAGCACCTATACATACATTTTTCTGGCATCATTGCATGTACATATGATCAGTTTAGTCAAATATGTATAGGTAGGAGTTGACAGTAAAGTACTAGAATATGTGTAAGTCTGACTATATATATATACTATACAAACTCACAACTCCAGTGGCACAAGGACTTGCCGTTGTCTCCTCCTTATCTAATCTGCTTAGGATAACAAATAAATACTGTAAAAACTTTATAATTGAAACAGACTGCTGTATATCTGCACCCTATATTTCACAGTGGTTATAAGCACTTCCTATAGAATGAAAACAGCAGTAAATAGAAATGTTCCAGGGTTTAAAAATATTCGTATCAACTGCACTAAAGTTTCATTTCATCTGCTACATTTAGGTCAATATAAGATTATGAGACTTGAAAAATAACATTATAGTGCCAAAATCAAAATCTGTCCTTCTAAATCCTTGCCTACATAAAAAATCTCCTCTAGTTTTATCAAAAGCATGATTCTCAACTCGTGTGAAATGTACAGAGCCCTTTTTGAAGATTCTCAGTTCAATTTACAGCAGGAGGATTTCCTCTTTAGCTTCAGTTGCTTAAGATTTTTCTTTTAACTGGCACAGACATGAGGTAGTTTTTAAATTGTGCAAGACTGTGCAAATGGTTGAGGTGTATTGGTCTAAGTTTAAGGCTGATTGATTGGGTATACTGGTGCATCTTATAAATCCTGTTTGTTAAGACACTATTAATCATGCCTGCCTGTAGCAAAAGTCTTGGAAAAGATGAGAGAAACATTGTTCAGTTCTGCTAATAGCTTATTCTCGAAAGGATTGAAAAGTCTGTAGAGGAAAATGGTGCCTTCAAATAGTGTGGGTTCATAAGGAAGGGATCCTTGTAGTACCTCAGACTGCAGAGGAACAGTCTCATGGCTCCTTGTTATCCTTTATTCATTTAAATGCCACAGACATTTAGAGCCAAAGTTTAGTTAATTCCTTTAATTAATTCTTACTCCCATATATACTCCCCAGATTCAACATCTTTAGAGGTTTCATTCAGGCTTCAGTGATGCAGCTGGTCTTGATGAAAGTAGGAAATAGGCAATGTAGATCACTGAAGATACCTAGCACTAAAAAAACGTATGAAGCAAGAGATTGTTTCTCTGCAGATCTCAAAACATTTGCCAAAAAGTAAATAGTGAGAACATCTAAATATTTAGATATGAAGAATTAAAAATATGAGACCCTTGATGCCCTAACCATTTATTTTTTAACTTAAATAGCCAAAGTTTGTGCTGGCCATGTGCAATCACAGCAAAGAATGAATGGTAAAGGCCATACAAACTGAGCTATGACTTCTTCACCAAGGGCCATATTTTTACCTAATTTGTATCAGAAGAAACTATACAAAAATTAGAGGTTTTATCTTAATACAAACAGAAATATTGATGCATGGTGTCAACATGTATATTGGTCTTTAAGAGTCACAATAATACTTACATCTTCTAGTCAGGATCATGGTCTTATATTTGGTCCTGTGCAAAGATGTAAAGCAAGAGAAAAAGAGAGTTGTCTTTAAGGATGTTTTTAGACTTCTTGTCCAAAGCACGCAGGCTGCTTGTTATATAGAACAGAAACTTCAGTGACGCAATAAACCCCAGAAGTTTTGCTAGCTTACATCCTGGAAGTGCTACCGTATTTTAATGTTTTCTGTAGAACAACTGAACTGGTCCAGATGAAGACCATATGAGAACTCCATTTAACAAGTTCCAGTGTAATTCATCTCTTTCAAGGTTACATTAATCTTGTTTGAAGTTTGGCCCTGCTGAGCTCCTCAGAAGTAGGTAATGCTTACTAGCTTTAAAGAGCTAAAATTCATCTTAATGGAATGTGACAGCCCCATTGCACTGAATTCTGGGTTGCGTAATTCCTGATCTTAAGAAACTTTCAAGTGTCTGCAGAAGCCTTTGGGAAACAGAAGTTCACCAGTATGGACCAACTTTGAGGAAAGGACACATGTAACTAAAGGATGAAAGCCGAAGTCTGCATGAACTCTGGATTCAGATAATGAAAGAATTCAGTGTTACAGAAATCTGATGTTTCAGAATGCAACATCTGAATTTATGTGCATGCTTTTTGGAATTTGAATACTTTCTTCAAATGAAGCTTTAAAGCATAGCTAAAATTCAAAATTCAGGCTCAAGAAAAGTGACCTTTTGGAAGTCGTATAGCATTCGTTTGTTCAGTAAAATGAATATAAATTAATTCCTCCTTTGTCTTTTCTGTGATTTAGTGCAGCAGTTCAAATACCAGCTAATGATTTTACTTAGCATTATAATTTCACTTATTCTGTGATGATTGCAATGATCTTTGCAATACAGAAGAAAAATCCATTTTCTTTGATGACTCTAATGTCGTTCCACTATTAGAAATTCCACTGATGGCTGTATCAGTGCCTTCTCTGTCTGGTGCTGTAGCCTGGTGTGGAAGTCCACAGCCTGGTGTTTGGGTGGGTTGCCATTTCTCCACAAAAGGCCAGCATTACTTCCCCGCCCACACTTTTCCTTTTCTTTGGCATTTCTTTTTCTTCATGGAGAGGTGCAAAGGTCTCTTTATGGTGCGACCTCATGACACTGTGCAGTGGGATTAGAGCAATAGCTCTGATAAGAAGCAAAATGGCTCACTGTGATGTTAGCCATTACCTAAGTGTACACCATGGGGATATTCCATTTACTGTCGGTCCTACTCATTTCTGGTGGTACGGGGATGTTAGGCTGTGGCTGGAAATCTCCGCTAATCTGGTGATACTAGAGATAGCCAGAAAGTGTTTGAGTGGACAGGTGAGGAGTAGCAAGGAAAAACATTTTATAAATAAAAAAAAAGGTATGTTTGTCCCCAGTGTGGAATTAAGCTCAGATTTAGCAATGGCTAGAGGTCCCCAGGGCTGGCAACTGTGGAAACAAGTACTGAGACAGTGAATATTTTTTAATGGGCAGTTACCTCTTTCCTGTCAGTAACCCTGCTCCATGTCTCTTCCATTATTATTCTAGGTGTCCCACCCCTGGATGTGATGGCTCTGGGCATATTACTGGAAATTATGCTTCACATCGAAGGTATGTAAATAAAAGCCTTTGTTCTTTAAATTAAACAAATAAAGGGCTAGAAAGGACCTCAACAGACCTCTCTTCCCTCTCTCAATACTGAAGTAGGATTGAGTGCTGTACTTAGACATACTTGGTCTAACTCATTCTAGTTATCACCAATGAATAACATTTCTCAGTTTCAGCATGGCTCACTACACAAATAGGTAGGAAGGTTTTTGCTAATATCTAGCAATCTTTGTAAAAAATGAATCCAGTTTTTCTACCTTCTCTGTTAGCCCAGGGAAGCGATTCAACATTTGTAAGTTTCTGCTACTTTACAGTCTGAATGACTTAACTCCTCTCCTCACAATTCTTATTTCTGGACTCAAATCCTATTCTTGCAATTTTTTTCCCTATTAATTATATTTCCTAATTGTTCCTGTCAATCTCTTCCAGACTCCCTCTGTATTTCTTGAAATGCAAAGTTGGACCCAGTTCTTTACCTCTTCTCCCAGCTGAAGCCTCACCAGCTTTAATCAGAGGGGAAAATTGCCTTTTCCATCTGATATGCCCCAGTCTTGTTAATACAGTTCAGAACAAAGCTTGGCTTATTTTTAAATTGCAACACATTGTACATAACTATGTCAAGCCAGAAGAATGGAAAGAGAAATTTAGGGACGAAAACTGTTACTTTAAGTGTCTAAATTACAACTGTGATTCTTACCTAGGGCCAAAGAAGGCTTCACTTCTGCTGACAAAACTATTGTTGGTAACCCCAAAATCAGTTAAGGTGGTACCAATGTAGAAGTAATGTTACGAATGCTGTGTAATTAGCAATTCCTCTGTGGCTATTTGAGAACTATAAATCAGTAGAGAAGAGCTGCACTGTATTTTGTAAATAACTATCCAGTGTTTAATCGAATAATAATAGTGGAGCCCACCTCTCTTCCCATGCATGGTAATAGCATTGAGTCTGGATATTTGTGTGCTTCACCCACCAAGTCCCTGTAGTTTTACAGTTGGGTATGACTAGTCAATACACAAATTCCCAGTTTAACAGTATCCCCAGTAAAAACAACAAACACTTTAAAGTCAAAACATGATTAATGTAGGGATTGGGAATGCGCCACACCTCTACATGCTGTAAAAATGAAAGATCACAATAACAATTTCTGTAATGCACAGTTAAACATCAAAAATACAAATAACATTCTAAAGGAGAAAATGTAAAGATTTTAAAAGCAATTAGATGATGTGGGAGATTAAATCACACTTTCAAAGGGGTTTAAGGTCAAATTTAGAACTACGTTTAAGTATATGTGGATTTATTGGCTCACAGCTCTACCAGCACTATGCTTGGTGTAGCTATTGCCCCGACTTTGCTATTTCAGGAAGCTGTGTATATATTTTGTCATTTATTTAACCAGAAACAGACAGGGCAGTGAAGATGCAGGAGGAAAAGTGTCACAAACAAGAAACCTAAACTCTGGCAGGGTTAGCAGGGCAGAATTTTTGCTGGTGCTGTAGTGCTCATTTTTTAAACCCTTCCCCTGGGCTGGATGGTGTTACCTACTTCCATCTCTAAATTCTTATGTTCTTGTATTTTTGCAGATGAGTGCTGGACTAAGTTTTCATTTGATTTCACAGCATACTCACAACACATAAATATATAAAAAGTAATTTTGCAAAACGAAGTGACCTGGAATTTGTCCAGTCCATTCAACCTTTTGAAATGCCACCATGTCTATATTGACCACATGACTTCTTCGTTTGTCTTCCAAAAGGCCTCCGGCAGCCTCAGGCCCTTGGCTACCTGCAGACATGGGGGCACTGACACTGAAGGAGTAATGTCTTCTTTGCTTAAAACCACTGATGTCCTCAGGAGACCTGTCACATTTACATGTAGCTAGCCCCACAGTGCTCAGGTCATATCTGCCAAGGTCATTTCTGAGGTGATGGTGCTGGCAAAATGCACACTCTGTAAAAGGGCAGCAAACCAGTAGCCTAAATCAGGAGCAGTGAAGTATGAAAGACCCCACAGCACATTCACAGTTAAGCTTTCTAATTCCCACACTGAAAATTAGCATTGACCTCTGCTTGCCTCTGAGTTAGCATTTTTTTTTGTATTTAATACCATCACTTAACAACCCTTTCAGTTGCAGAAGGAAAGGAATGACAAACTTTTCTCCTGAAAGACTGCCAACATGCCTAGGTATCTCTGTATTTAAAATGGCTACTCAACAGCAAGCACACATGAAGGCAGATTTAACTCTGCCGTAACTCTCTGCAGTACCACACAGCCATTCAATGGATGCAAGAAGTTATATCAGCTTATACCAGTGTTTATTTTCTCTTGTTGTCTTTTATCTTCATATATAAGGAATTAAACTGGTATAAAAATGAAGTAATATATTTACTTTGTAATAGCTTTTGGTTGTTATAGGATAAAAAAAAATTAAAGCAAAGGCTCATCCTTGACGTGTTTTCTTGGTGAATCTGCTGTCAGAGGAAAAATGAATTAATCATAACCTCAGAAGCTGTCTGTGGGAAATGTCAGTTTAGAGGACCTGAAAGGTCTTAGAATTTTCTAATAAATCATACTGCTGAAATACAGACTATTGCAAAAAGATGATGCACCAAAATACCAGTAAGTAGGTGATAATTAAATTGATTCAATATGTAGAAAGCATTAAATCATTACTCAAGGCAGAAATTCTTCATTCAGATTTTGTTATGAAAATGTCATCATCTACAAGCACACCCCTCTGTACCTCTACTAAAAAAAGTATTGCTCTCTGAGTCGTTTCTGTTAACTCTTTAGTCTTCAAATGCAAAGCCTGATTGTTCTCACACAGTGGATATGACTAGTCTCAAAGATAAGCTAGGCATATCTGTAACTCCTGTGCTCTTCCCTCACTTTCTGCAGTCCAGGTTGTATGGGGAGCAGTGAACCAACCTGTTCCCGAGCTGTCCCCTTGCCCCAGAGCCTGCTTCCTCTTATTCTAAATTCCTCAGACTCTGTTTCTCCTGCCTCTGTCTTCTCCCAGGGTATTAGACTATTATTTTCTAATAAATTTTTTGAAGTGGCACAAGCTGTCTGAAGTTTAATTTGTACACAGGGAACTATGGTACTTTGGTATGCACTATGCAAGCTGGAATAAACAAAGCAGCTTGCTTTAAAAAGGAAAAATGGTCAGCTGCATTCACCTAGAAAATGGAGTGGCATGAGAGCACGGATGAAGCATGAGAGCCTGGGTGCGCGCTTACACTGTTAAATTAATAGCATGTCCCCTGGCATGGGAATGACCCTGGGCCACTGAAACTCTCCAAGGCAATTCTCAGATATGATCTGGGGCCTCGCATGGGTCCAGATCAATCTCTATGAGTAATATGGATGTAGCTGTTCTGCTTTACAGAGGCAGAGGGTTTAGCTGTACAGGTATGAGCTTGATCGTCTTGGGTTAAAACAGCAGTTCTAGGTCCCTTCCAATTACCACTGGATATGTAGCCATGATATTGCACTAGAAGTTGCTAGGTAATACACTATGTCCAGTATTTTGTGCTAACATTCCTCCCTGTCTTTAATTGACTTATTTATGACTTTGCAGCATGTAAACTCTGTTTTTGTCTATTTTTCATTTACCAACACAGAATTCTGTTTGTGATTGCATCACCCTTTTCTCTCCTTGTTCCTCTCAGTCCTTGCTGGTCTTTAGACAAAATAACAGAAAATTTTTCTACCACTGTTTCCGTCTCATCTTTCTGAAGACAGGACCTACTGTACAACAATGAAGTACCTTTTGTCATGCTGAAAAACAAAACTTTAATCTCCTATTTTGTTTCTCAGTACTTTTGAAGATGGTGTTCTACTGATGGATTTATTTTTTAATGTTAAAATATTAAGATGGAAATAACATTTAAATACAGGATGGTTTTTTGCTAGGCCTATTTGTGTCCTCAGAGAGCCACTACTTATAAAAACCTTTAAATATCTATTTAAATACCTATTAAAGTCATTGTCAAGTCTCCTAAATGGTTTCTATAGTGAATTCTACATATGCAAAGGGGAAGCTGAGCTTATAAAATCTTGGAATAGATAAATCTTTTTCCATTTTGTGTAGCTAAAAACAACATTCTCAGTGTCTAGTTAAATGTAACGTTGCTCAGGCTAACATACGGCTTTATCTCTATGAAATCTTTTTGTCTGGGTGAACTTTGAGCACTTAAACTGTTTCTCAGGAAGGCATTGTACAGCTCTGAGCTCTGCTGCGTTTGTATTCCAGAGTTCTATCGGGTTCTTATAGGATGATTGAGAAGGTTTTATAGTGTGTCTCTTGTGCTCCATAGAGAAATCTTTAGTTCTACCAAGAGATCCAAAGACTCGTGTTTTTTGAGCCTATTCTTCCTTCTCTCTCAGACATACAGAGCACGTAATGTCTCTCGGCCCTGAAATGCTGACTTCTATTCCTTCTAAAGCTGTCGCTGCTGCTGCTGCTGAGTCAGCTGGAGGGATTATTAGGCAAAGAGTTTAAGAGCTGCTTTCCCTGGCTCCTGGGGGACTGCCCGTGCGTGTGGGCTGCACGGTGCAACAGTCCAGGCCTGCATCATGGACCGAGACGTGGATTCCCCCTCGTGGTTGCACACTGCAGCTCTCCTATTTAAACCACCTGAGCTTTCATTTTGGAACCTGGATGGAATTCCCTGTTCTGCCAGCTTTTCTGATAGAAAGTGTATGCCTTGTAAACAGTACTCAAGAATGAGGAACTGCGTTTTAAAATGTTTTCTTTCACTCAGTCTTTCAGGCTGTCCGCGAGCAAAGAAAAGTGGGATCAGGATAGCACAAAGCAAGGAAGACAAAGAAGACCAAGAGCCAATTAGGTGAGAAGAAACATTGCCAAAGGGCCTTCATGTGTTTTATAAGGTCATCTGTATCTTCAGCTTTTTATTAAGGCATAAATGTTATTGTGTGATAGCTATCCAAGAGCAGGTGACCACATTGATTTCTATGAGTGAACTGGAATCAAGGCTTTCTGATGATTTATTCAGCCAAGGATACAATATTCAGCCAAGGATACCATCTTCTATAATTTAGAAACAGTTTAAAATATATTTTTCACATTAAATTAAAAACATACCTAAATCATTATCTCCTAAAAATCCCTTAAATGTGTTTTCATACTATAAACTAACCATACATGCTAAATGAAGTAGTTATTGCAATATAAAATTGAGTATTTATGCGTGATTGCTGCAACGAATCTGACCATGCAGTTTGCAAGAGGAACAAATGCCAACCTGTAGGTCTTAGTTTCTTCTAGCAAGGTGCTCTGATATCAGTGGCCACTGAACTCTGTAGATTTAGTGACTGCTTAGACCATTCAGGACTGGATCTTCAGTGAACAGTTGCTGCAGTATTTTAGTGTAGGACAAGCAGTGAAGTAAGCAGCCTTGTTTTGACATGTGTTACGTAGCAGCATACTGAAAAAACATTCTTTTCTTTAAACATTTCACTTTGAAGATTCTGACCTGTTCCTTCTAACCCTGGTTATATTTTTTTTAGAAGTATATGGGGGAATACCCAAGTAAGGAAAACTATCAGATGAATATGGAACTGCCATCATTGTTCTCTCTAGGCTGTAGCACATAGTTTGCTGTAATCTCTCCTGTTCAGAGGGTGGATAAAGGTGCTCAGCATTTCTGATGAGGCCCTATGATCACTTCATACCTAACTGTTTATACCTAACATTTTCATGACTTCAAATAAGTCTTTTTTAGATTCCATACACATAAATAAAATGTACCAAGGATTATACTAAGTAGGATTTTATGCTTATAGAGTTTTTATGGGCTATTTCTCTGCTGAGTGGAGCTCAGTAGCTAACATTTCAATTCCACTATGGTACTTACTGTAATGAACACCTGCAATTCAAATATATAGATCAGTCCTTTTGTTGCAATTACACAATATCAATAGCTGTGTCTTCATCCACAGGCTACCCTCCTTACAGTTTAACAAAGAACAATTTTTTTTTCATATTAGCAAAGTTCTGCTTGTAGTTTTACCCACTAAAGGATATCTTGACTATTTTTAAGGCCACAGTGCATGATTGTTCTTTTCTTTTCATGTCAGGTTTATTTTGACTTTGTTGTAGAGGCTACCATGTATATGATGGCAAGACAATAAAGTTTATCTCATCTATCTGCTATCCAGATGTCCAGTTCCTGGTTGTGATGGTCAGGGTCATATAACTGGAAAATATGCATCCCATCGCAGTGCATCAGGGTGTCCTCTAGCTGCCAAAAGGCAAAAGGATGGGTACCTAAACGGCTCACAGTTCTCTTGGAAGTCAGTGAAGACGGAAGGAATGTCATGTCCAACCCCAGGATGTGATGGCTCAGGACATGTCAGTGGTAGTTTTCTTACTCATCGTAGGTGAGTAACGATGGCTTATATTTTTCATGTATTATTTAAATTAGATCAGCAAGATTTGAAATAACAGCTTTTTTGTCATAGCATTTCTCTGTCTCTTTTGAATTTTATTATTACTTTGAAAAATAATGTCCCTACCTATATTTCTAGACAACTGGAAATCAAGACACATGATATTTTTGATGCAGGTCCTTGCAGATAGAGACCTGAATCTGAACCTAATACACAGAAAATTTTAGGGAAAAAAGTGCACTGTAATGTGCACTGTAATGCACTGTAATGTGCAATAACTGTAAGTCTGCTACTGGTTTGTTGAGTGACTCTGGAAAAAGTACCTTAGGATAGATTTTGTAATACACATCTGAACCCCCCTGATTTTCAGAGATGTCAAACACATTGTTGATTCTCAAACATCAGAAAATGGAACTAAAGAATTTAAGGAACCATACAAACGAAGTGCTTTTATTAATTTGGTAATGAGAATGTTCACTCAAAACAATAAATGTAGAATACAAAAGATTAATTAAAACTAATGGAATACAAATATTTGACAACAGAAATACAATTTTTTCATAAAATTAGTAAAAAAAAAGAGAATTTCAGTGATGACATTCATAGCTTTTAAGAGATTAAGAAAGATAATGTGGCCAGTCTATTAGGGATAAATCTTGCTGCCATTTTAGGTAGTAGGTTATGAGGAAGCAAGGTTGTTCTTTGAGCTTCAGTTGGGAATCTCAGCCTGAACGTAACTATAGCACCAGAGCAAATTTCTTATTATATAATCACTAATATAAAACTCTATTACTTCAAATATGTCAAGCTGATGTGCCTAATTTGTCACCCTTCTCTAGGCAGACCTCAGTTGAACTTCCGTACCTTTTAGTTAACTAAACCAACGTGAACTTAATTTTGTAGTCAGTTCTAGACATAGAGATGAAAAGTGTACTTCTTCACCCTTCTCTTGCCTGTAACTATTCCCTTTGATTCTGTCTTTGACAATCCTTTATAGCTTAACTTAAAAGCCTTACCCTTACCGCAGCCTCTCCAGACTTTGTGTACATGGTTCCTGTTTCTCATTTAGGTTCAGAGCTGGTTTCCCACTCAGCGTTTGTATGGTACCTGCCACGAAGGGATTCTGGTCCATATACCCAAGTGGTCAAATGTATTACATGTCCTGCAGCCCCCACAGGCTTTAGGGAACAGCAGAAGCAAAAACCCTGACCATTTGTGCAGATGTCCACATACGAATTTAAGTTTCTGACTTTCAGTAAAATATCAGTATTAGTACTGATATTTCAGTTTAGCTTTCTTCATAACAGTGTAGCATTTGGTAGACATCTGTCATTAGAATGTTTAAATTATTTTACCTTTATATTTATACAAATATATGTATAATATATATAAAATTACTGAGAGATTGCTTTCAGGCATTATTGACATATATTTACACTTTCAAGGAGAAAATTCTTGGAACAAGAATAACTAACTTGTAAAGGAATCTACTGATACTAAATTTAACTGTTCTTCAAAATAAAGGGGCAAATGGTACCTAGAGATTTTTTTTAATACGAATGTTTTTGTGAAAAAAAAATAGAATGAAATTTAAACTCTTCTTTTTCTTTTTGGAATGGAGAAACCTAACTATGACATTTAGTTACATTGCAGCCATGTGCTTTCTTGAGTACCATTATCTTAAGTAGAAACTGAGACATGTAAAAGGCTTACCTTATAAGACTAGTTTTGGGGCAAAAAGTTCCATTGTTAGAGGAGAGCACCAGAAGTTGAACGTTTACTTGGAAGTTTGCTTAAAAAGACTGACTGAAGTAGATTGATCTTACTTAATTGTCTCAGTGTAACAAATCACTGATAGTCTAAGTTGTTGTGAGCAAGTTTGACAATTTCTTCAAGCTTCCATAAGCTATGGCAATATTAATAACAAGCTATATTAATTTTAAAATATGATTAATTCTTGTAGAATTCTTAAGATGCTGTTAAAAGGGCGTAGTTCATTTGCTCTCACAAAGAAAAGTGTTTGGAGCTGATTTATATGCCCTAGGATAATCTACATGGCCTCCAGCTGTTGCTCAGAAGCGTAGGTCCCATGTAATCTTTATCAGCCTTAATGATATATCTTCTCAAATGACATTTTATGCCTGTATGTGGACAACTGAATCAAACTCTGCACGTAGGCTTGAACTGCAGAACAATTCACCTGCCTTAAGAATCTGCCTGTAGATGAGCAAGATGCATTTACTTCTCTTCCAGTGAATGGGGTCAGCGGGTCCTGGGGAGTTGTTCGCTTCACTCGATGAAGTAGAAACCTGCCATTAATCAGTGTTGTACACTAAATGTCACTGAGTATGTCGAGGAGGAGTGGGATTCCCCTGCCTACAAATAGGTGCTATATGCCATTTGAAGCGCTCATAGGGCATGCAAGATGGCCATACTGGGTTGGCAAAATGACTGACGATTTGTGAGACACTCCCATTCTTCGATTATGAAAGCTGAGAACTAAACATGTTTCATAGGGGATCTGGAAGGATGCTAGTCTTGTTAAATGAACGGACCCCAGAGCTCTGTGGCAGCTTTGACATATAGTTCCCAAGCAGACATTTACACCTAAGTGTCCTAATCTGGAGTTCAATCCCACCTAAATTACAGTCTATGTATTTTCTTACCTAAGCTTGAACATCCCCTCACTTTCAGTGTATCCATTTTAATAGGCAGTGGTTTCCTATTCTACCTCAAAACATTTTGCTATACAGCTATGGCTGTAAATTTCAAATGCCACCTTCTGAAGAGAAGCAATGCTATGACACTTAGACCAGGCTTATGTACAGTTTTTGGCAGGTGTGATGTTGTTCAACATGCATGGAGAGAAAGCAGGGTAATGACCATTAATTGAGTCAGTAAAAGCTTCTAGGGAAGTAATAGTCAAAAGTCTTCGTTTTTGCCAGTACAGCTCATTTCTCTCCTAACAGGTGATTTTCCTTCCCCAATACAAATATTTTTCTATCAGCAGACTTATCTAGGCTTATGTATTAATTACATGTGTAGTTGTCCTTAATGTACTATTTGAGATTTCCATACTCTGTCATTTGTAGACAGATGATAATATGCTATTAGCCAATCAGCTGTAATACTCTGGAAACTGGAACAGTGGAATGGCTTGTGAAAATGATGCCAGCTGTTGAATTAATTAAATATATATCTAGAAAGAGAGGTTTTTGAGGCAAAGATTTCTTAAGAGCTGCTATTGCAACTTGTACACATGGTGCCATTCTACTGATACCAGTGGACCCTGGAGATCATCACACATGCCAGTAAATCATAGTCATAGAATGTTTTAGGAAGGGACCTCTAGAGATCATCTAGTCCAACCTCCCTACTCAAGTAGGGACATCTCTACCTAGGTCAGCTTGCTCAGAGCCTCATTGAGCCTGACCTTGAATGACTCCAGGGATGGGGCCTCCACCACCTCTCTGGGCAGCCCATTCCAGTGATCTATGACCCTCATGTTAAAGAACTTTTTTCTAATATCCAACATAAATGTATCCTTTGCTAGCTTAAAACCGTTACTCCTTGTCCTATCACTACAAACCCTTTTGAATAGACCTTCCCCTGCCTTCCCGTAGGCCCCCTTCAGGTACTGGAAGGTCACTAGAAGGTCTCCCTGGAGCCTTCTCTTCTCCAGGCTGAACAGCCCCAACTCTCTCAGCCTGTCTTCATATGAGAGATGCTCCATTCCCCTGATCATTTTGGTGGCCCTTCTCTGGATATGCTCCAATATGTGCACATCCTTCGTATGCTGGGGGCTCAAGAAGTGGACACAATACTCCAGGTGAGGTCTCACCAGGGCAGAGTAGAGGGGCAGAATCACCTCTCTTGATCTGCTGGCCACACTTCTTTTGATGCAGCCCAGGATATGATTGGCCTTCTGGGCTGCAATTGCAGTACTCAGCTAAAAAACTACTCCAACTAGTATCATGTAGTCTGGAATATAAATATATGCATGTTTGTACATACGTGGTTTTGAAGCAGAAATAAGTAGCCAATGGAGAAAGTCACAAATTTCAGCAAATTTTGAATCCTACCCTATGAACAAAGACACCAACAAAGGTATCTGTTGGGGTTTTTTTTCATGTTTGCCATTCCTGTGAATAGTTTTATTTTATGAAGGAATTTGCACAGGAAGGAATGGCAACAGAGGTTTATCAGGAGGGACTTGAAGCGTAGAATTAAGAGTGCTATACTTCAAAAAGGAGCCTGTGCTACAGGAGAGGCCAGTATGAAATTAGGTGACCTATCAGCAATATGAAAATGAATTGGAAGGCATGTAAGCATGGAGTCAGTAGATAGGTAAATCACATAGGTTATAATGAAATGTAAATTGGTTATTATACTGTAGTTTTCCAGTTTGGTTCTTGAATAGGCTTTTACATTCTCGTATTTGATTTAAGAAGATTTTTCTGGATGGCATCTTTTCTAATACTGTAATCAGTGGGGACTTAACGCAGAATATACTTGGATTTAGCAATCCTGTTCCTTAGCACAGAAGAGTAAACGTGTTTGTGCTGACTTCGATGGAAGTTACACGGAGAAATGCCTTTTCCTACCCAAAACAATGTTCTTGCTCCCATCTCCTGCCCACTTCTATTTAAATCAGTGTTCACCAATTTCAAACACAGTAACATAGCTTTTACATTCCCTTTACTATGGAAAACCATTGTGGTTCAACCCCAGCAGGGAGCAGCCGCTCGCTCACTCCCCCACAGTGGGATGGGCAAGAGAATCAGAAGGGTAAAAGTGAGAAAACTCGTGAGTTGAGGTAAAGACAGTTGAACAGGTGAAGCAAAAGCCATGCACACAAGCAAAGCAAAACAAGGAATTCATTCACTGCTTCCCATTGGCAGGTAGGTGTTCAACCATCTCCAGGACAGCAGGGCTCCGCTGTGCATAACATAACTTGGGAAGACAAACACTGTGTCTCTGAATGTTCCCCTGTCCTCCTTCCCCCAGCTTTTATTGCTGAGCATGATGTCATATAGTATGGGCTACCCCTTGGGTCAGTTTGGGTCAGCTGTCCAGGCTGTGTCCTCTCCCAGTTTCTTGTGCACCCCCAGCCTACTTGCTGGTGGGGCAGTGTGAGAAGCAGAAAAGGCCTTGACTGTGTGAGCACTGCTCAGCAATAACTTAAACATCCCTATAATATCAACAGGGCTTTCAGCCCAAATAAAAAACATAGACCCATACCAGCTGCTATGAAGAAAATTAACTCTATCCTAGCCAAAACCAATACAAAAACATACCCTGGTAGAGCTGTAATTTACAAGAGATGGCCAAATTAAAAGTATTTTTCCCATTTACAATTTAATGCTAAGGAGACATGAAAGTGTGGAGAAGGGGATTTTTCTTTAGGGTACGTGTATCCTCACTGAGGACAGTGGGACTCCAAGATCTGTAAATAAGTTTATAGAATAGGAGTTGTATTTGAGCAGCAAGGGCATGCCACTGTGTTTGCAAAATGTCTAGATATGCTGGGAGGTAGTAATGGCACATCATCCCGTGCCTTTTCCCTTCTGAAAGAATGTATGTAAAAGTTGTGACATGGTTATGAGAAATGTTTGTGCGTGACAGTTACGATCTTTATGCATAGGAAGGCTTAGTTAATGGCAAGGCTGTCAGAACGCCTGCAGGAAGATAATAACAGTGCACTGAGTTCAGCCATTGCCTCATGTGCACATCCTGAGGTGAAGGAGCACTGCCGATGTTGCTTCCTCCCAAAATTCTAGTTTGGTCACAGCTCTGAGCAGCACAGCTGCATTGCTAAGTCTGGGAACAGGCAGACTGAGAAAATATGAAAAGATAAAAAGATAAAAACTCAAGACAGGAGCTGCCCTCTGCAGCTGCTTGCTAGAAGCAGGAAGATACCAGCACTCACACAGATCCTCAGACAACCTGTGAGATCCCAAACACTCAAAGCGTTCAGGAGATGACGAATGTGAGGGAAGAACAATGGAGATGTACATTTCAATGTGCAGATCCTTTCTCTTGTGAAATATGCTTTGCTAGAAATAGATATTGTCTAAAAAAACCCCTGTGTCATTGATCTCAGCTCCTGAAGGAAAGGTTTGCAAGTGCCACCAGTGGTCAAACCTCCTGGGGCTCAGGGCTGCAGGTTGAGCCTGTGTCCATAGAACAGCGTTTTATCCCAGGGTTTATCTGGGGTGAGTGTTCACACACAGAGTGCCAAAGGGACAGTAGCTCTACAATCTAGATGCTTTGCATCTGCAAACATATGCTAGTGGCTGCAAATTTGCTCCTAAATTATTGTAGAGCTTTCAATCTTTGCCTGAAGTCACATCCTCTCTTAGCATCAGCATTTCTCAGCTTTGGCATTTTAAAAACATAAAAATACTTACCATTAGTTCAGTGAATGAGACTTTTAGAAATGAGCTATATGGTTACAAAGGGTGTAAGAAGATGTAAAAGGTGTAAGAAGATTATTCTAATTTTTATGTTTTGTATACAGGCTTGCAACCTCTGTTATTTGAGCAAAATCAGTCCTGCAGAGTCTTGGACCTGAAATAGCCTTTGTGTTGATGCAGTGCTGTATGAGGCCTATAGATAAGACAGCAGGACTTATATTACACTAGGTTGTCTGAAATACTAAATGCCAGCTACTCCTTTCAGTTCATAGAGAAGTGAAAGTGCCCAGAATTTAGATGGAGGTAATCAGTTCCTAGCAGGTGTCAGCTTTTCAGCAGGATAGGAAACTTATTTGAAATAAAACTTGAATTTTAAAAAAAGTTTTCTGATATTTGCAAATAAATGCAGAGAGAAAAACTTAGAAGCCTTATTAAACAAGTGAAAATATAATGTAAAGTTATATCAGATCTGAGATTCCATATATAGAGAGATATATACTCACTATGGACTAATGAAAATCAAAGATATTGAAAGTTGCATACTAATACTGTGGTTTGGTGCTGTGAACCACAGTGCAAAAATGAGGTACATCTTGATAAAATACCTTGTGTAAAAAGAACAAAAAAATAATTCTTAGAATCATAGAATACCAGGTTGAAAGGCACCTTAAGCATCATCTGGTCCTGCCTTTCTTGGCAAAAGCACGGTCTAGACAAGATGGCCCAACACCCTGTCCAGCTGAATCTTAGAAGTGTCCAATGTTGGGGACTCCATCACTTCCCTGTGGATGTTATTCCGGTTGCTGATTGTTCTTATTGTGAAAATTTTTCCTCTTATGTCCAGTTGAAATCATCCCAGGAGTGACTTCCACCCATTACCCCACATCTTTTCCATGTAACTCCTTGTAAAACTGGAGTCTCCCATCTTCTTTGTAGCCACCCTTTTAATACTGGAGCATGATGATAATGTCTTCCCTAAGCCTTCCTTTCTCAAGGCTGAACAAACCCAATTATCTCAGCTTTTCCTCATATGGCAGCTTCCCAGTCCTTTGATCATCTTTATGGCCCTTCTCTGGACTCCCTCCAGCCTGTCCACATCTATTTTGTATAGCGGGGACCAAAACTGAACACAGTATTCCAGGTGTGGCCTGACAAGTGCTGAGCAGAGTGGGATAATGACTTTTTATTTCTGCTGGTGATGCCCTTGTTGATGCAACCCAGCATACTGTTGGGTCTGTTCCCTGCTGCAGCACACTGTTCACTCATATTGAGCTTGTTGTCCAGGGCCCCCAGGTCTCTTTCCACAGAGCTCTTCCCCTGTGAGGTAGATCCCAGCCTTTGATGCACTCCTGGATTATGTTTTCTCAGGTGCTATACTTTACATTTGTCTTTGTTGAACTTCTGTTGAACTTCTTGTTAGCCTCTTCCAGCCTATACAGGTCTTCCTGCAGGGTGGCTCTCCCTCCTGAAGTGTCCACTTCCCCACCCAGTTTGGTATCATCTGCAAACTTCAGCAGGGTACACATGATCCCATCATCCAGATCGCTTATGAAGATACTAAACAGCGTTGGGCCCACTATCAATCACTGGGGGACCCCACTTGTGACAGGAGGCTGTGGGGAACCATATCAAAAGCCTTGCAGGAATCCAGGTAGACAATGTCCACTGCTCACCCCACATCAACTGAGTCAAGCATGGTTTGTCAAGCACGATTTGCTCTTGGTGAATCCTTTCTGACTTTTCCCAGCCATGTGCTTCATTTGATTTGCGATAACCCCCAGGAGGATTTGTTCCATAACCTTCCCAGCGACTGAAGATGGGCCTATAATTTCCTGGGTTCTCCCAGCCCTTCTTGTAGATGGGGATGACATTAGCCTTCTTCCAGTGTTTTGGGACATCCCATCATCTCCATGACTTCTCAAAGATTAGGGAGAGTGGCTTCACAATGACATCAACCAGCTCTCTTAACACTCTTGGGTGGATAACATCTGGGCCCATCCATCTGTAGGGGTCAAGCTCCTTTAACAGTTCACACACCATCTCTTCCTTCACTTATGCTGCATCTGTGTTCACATCAACCTGGATTTTTGTTCCCAAGACCTGGGGTCCAACAGTACTGGTAAAGACAGAGGTGAAGAAAAGTGTTGAGAACCTCTGTCTTTTCAGCATTGTTGGTGTTAAATCACCTCATCTGTTTGTTTAACAGCAGACCAATATTTTCCTTCTGTTTCTGCTTGTTATTTACGAACCTGAAGAACCCTTTCTTGTAGTTTTTCATGCCTCTGGTCAATTTAAATTCAAGCAGAGCTTGTTTTTCTAACTGCATCTCTGCACACCCTGGCAGTGCCCTTGTAGTTCTCAATGGGTGTTCATCCACTTTTCCATCTCTAGTATGCTTCTCTTTTGGTTTTAAGCAGACTCAGAAGCCCACAGTTAAACCAATTGCAAGCATCCTTTAAAACACAAAGAATCCAAACTGCCAGATGAATTCTCAGGATGCTCTAAACTTCTGAAATACCATGTTTGTGAGGAATTTGTGTCTAGCATTTATACTCGTAGGGAACCAAAGGTTGAAAAGCCACTTTTGAAAAGTCTTCCTATGCTATGTTGAAGTTAAGATTGAAAATGGTAGATCCCAGCAAAGAGGAAATTGCTCTTATTCTTCCATTATTAAACATAAATACTTTCAAACTCCAGATTTGTAAGAAGCTTTTAATATGCAACTCTTTAAAGTATTTGATTGCATCTATTTCTAGCCAGGTTTCTTGTCAAGTCAACGCTTATCCTTTGTTTTATTTATCCTTTGCTATAGTAAATTGACAAAGTGCCACATTTGAGTCAAAATTAATTCACTCTTAATTCTCATTGTTTCACTTTGGTAGATTTTTTAAAGTTGCTTAGAATGTTTGTTTGTTTTTTAATCTGCCAGTCCCCTTCCTGCCATTGATTTATTTTGCTGTTTCCCATCTCTTATTTTTTTCCTACAAGCTCTACGTTGCAATTCAGCAGGAGAAAGTCATACTATGTTAACAGTACAGAAGAACTAACCAAACTCACTGCATTTAACAGTAATTACAACTGACAATGATAAGCATCATCATGGTGACATTATTGAAAGATGACAGACATGCAAATATGCTGACATTTCCAAAAATGCAAGGAGAGAAACATGGCAATTAAATATAATAATAATAATATCCATAAAGAAGAAAAATATTATATTAAAATCTGTGAGATGGATACTGTAGTATAAAGGATTTTTTTACTTATGAATTCATGTTGGCTCATAAGCTCAAGGGAAAAGGGTCTTTCTAAATCGCTTTTCAACACCTTCGTCTTCCCATCCTCTTCCTCTCCTACTGCATCTGTGTGGCTCTCTTCCCTTCTCTGTCTTCATGGCTCCTGTTCAGTCTTTCTTCTTACTTCTGTGCTTCTCACTCCTCAGCATTTAAGGTAGCTGGCCCTCAAGTAGCTTCTCCTGGGCGCTGGCAGAACAGGACAGGCAGTCTCACTGGTGTCACTTCCAGCAAGCAGCCTTCTGCTGCAAGCCCTGCAGCCCTGAACAGGGCTGATGGAAGAAAAGGGGCTATCAGTTGTCATATGCGCAAAGTACATGGAGGGTCTTCCAGCCAAACATTAACTCACATCTAATGAGCATGTCCAAGTGACAGTCTGCTTATAACTGCCAAATCTACATTTCTTTTCATGAGGACAGCAGAATGCATTTCTAAACTCAGAACAACACCCTGTGAAACATCAAGTCTTACTCCAATTCTTGGACAATTAGAGATATTCACTGAATTATTGGGGCTTCTTTTTTCTTCTCAGTATGGACAAGACAAGGTATATGGACAAAAGAATGGTATACAAGTATATTCTGAGAAAGGGATTTTCTTTTTTTCATATGACGTTTGGAAAAAAACTGAGTCTGACACCTACCATGGAAGATTTCAGTCAGATCAGTTAAAATTTGGCAAAAGTCAGAAGTGACTAAATGCAGAGCCTGGTTCTTAAAAGAGTTAAGCCCTTTGACTGTGGGTAGTTCTGCCAGCTCTCCTCATTACAAGCTGGAAGAAGGATGGAATAGCATTTTAATCAGATGTACAGTCTATTAAACTGGAAGGCTCCTAACAGAGAGCTAATCTGAAAGGACTTAAGAGGTTTGCTTACTTCAAGAAAGGTAAGGAGAATATAATATGAAATTCATATTGGAAGAAGCAGACTGCACAATATAAACAAGAAAAATCATTTTGCTGAGCAGACCTGACAAATGACAGCCGACAGTAATTTGGACAGGTGCTTTCAATGTGACATCTTGATTTCAGGCACTTAGCAGAAGCTCTTTGGTTATAAGCCTGTTTGTCCTCTTTCCAGATATAGCCCATAAAAAGGCAGAGATGACTGAATGGCTTTTTAGGTTTCAGGTGGTGCAAATTTTCCTCTTGAAGTACTTTTTTCTCTCTGCTGTCTTTACAAGTGTCTAGGGAAACCATGCATCATTTTAAGTGCCTAAGTGAGCAGGGCTTGGGCTCTAAATAGATCACTTGAAATTTTGAACTGCCTAATAGCACTAATCAGAGGTATGTAGCTAGAGATACACCTTATCTCTTTATACACAGGGAAGCATCAGCCTGTTTTCTCCTTCATAATACATGCCCTGTTCAACTGACCAGTAAATCCACTGGTCTTGAGGTCATCTGTCCTGTTGTGTGCAGGACACAGGACAGGAGAGAGTCTGATAAGCTTTGCAGTAGCCAGTCCCCAGCTCCTGGTACACTCAGTGGTGGCCCATTAAGTGCACACTCCTTCCCCACAACGCAGTGCTAGGGCCACCTGTAAATCGTGTAATGTGCTGCAGACAACAAAGAATAGATGAGAGATTTTTGAGCAGTTGTTGCATCATTGGGCAAGAGCCAAACCTCTTCCCATGTTCAGGGATAATACAGGCCAAAGCTCATTAGCACAGGTGAGAAGCCCAACCACAGAGCCTCTTTGCTGACTAAGTAACTTTATTTAACAAAATATTATATAAATTTGACACAGGACTACTGTGCCCAGCTGAAGGGCAACTTTGGCAGTGCTCTCATGGTTCCAGCATTTCAAAAATTTTTAATCCTTTTTCTGGTGTATGTTTATGCCCAGCAAAATTCCTTTCAAATTGACTCCACTCTCAGAGACTTTTCTCTCAGTTTAGCCATGTTTAAGGGTCTGCATAATTTCTATGTTTGTTGTTCTTACCTGATGCTTCTTTTATTCGTTTGTTATGAGGGGTAGGTATAATTAAGCTGTAATACTATTTTACCTTTCAGATTTCCAATAAAAAACAAATACCCTCTTGTCTTCTGGGTGTCACGGCCAATCACGCTGTGTCATTGCCCATTTGGTGCTTGACTGTCCAGATTTTACTGCTACTTTAACCCTCCCTCTCTGAAATAAGAAAGTGGTTCTTTCCTGAAAGCCTTTCTGAAACAATGATCAGATATAATTATAATTTTGAAAAAGCTTACATTTGTTTTAATCATCATTTTTGAGTGGTATTTTAATGTTTCTTAGTTCTGGAACCAATGCAAAGATTTACTTGAACAGAATAAAATCTCAGCTACTTTCCTCAGCATCTTTGGAAAGCAGCTTGGATTAGGGGCTGCCACTTTCCACGTAACATCAAGCTTTTAGTCTTTTATACTTAGTTTTCCCTCCTGATTGAAAATTTAAGGGAAAGTTCTTCATCACCAACATTCAAGTGTAAACTGTAAATGCACAACAATGAACAATCAACCAACCAAACAAAAAGCTTTAGCAGGGAACAAGACCTAAAAAGGGCTACATTAATCTGAATTATTCTTTTCCAGTGAAGAGTTCTGAAATTGAGCTGAATAGATGATTTTTTCCAACACCGCACAAAGGCAGTTTAGTTTGTATGACCAGTGGGGTGGAGGAGAGGTACTTCTGTGAGTTGTAACAATATTCATGCAAATAACACCAGCTTGTTTGCAAAACCTCTCTTCCTGGAGTCCCTTTGCTTCACACATCAGTAAGAAGCTGGGTAAAAGCCAATCACCCTTGAATGTAAATAAAAAGGAGTGCTGGGCTAGGGAAGGTTCCTTTTATCTCTGTTGGAGTTGTGTATAGAGTATTTCATCCTTTAAGGTGTGTAGCAGAATTTACTCATGGGAATAAGGAAAGCACTAAAGCTGATACCCTTCAACATAGAAAGAAAAAATGAGTCGTTCATGGATTTAATATTAAACCAAGGAAAGGGTTACTTTGATCACTGCGTCTGATCTCTTAACTTGAACTTCAAACATTACCAAATAGCTCAGGAGCTTAGTCATAAAAGTAAGGTTCCCATCCATTAACAAAATAAAACAGTAGTTTTCAATGTGTTCTGTATTTCCCTGAATTTCAAAAGGATTTGCATCTGGGGCTTCTTTGGATCTCTCTCTAGTTAAAAGAGGTCCCTTGAATGTGACTTTTTACTTTCTCTGGTCTATGAACAATGTTATATTTAATAACAGGAAAAGTGTTTCATTTTCTTAAATTATTGAAAAACCACTGTGGTAGTGAATCTATAAACAACTTACAGTGTTTATAAAGTTAGCCTTCAGGATGCTTTTTGAGTACTCCATGTTGACGCTCTGGTTTCTTTACATCCTTTTCTTTCTTTCTTTGTAAACTTCAGCACTTCACACACCAACTATAAAAGTTGCATTTTATTTGACCTTTATCTCCTTCTTTCCCACATCCCTACATCTCTGTTTGGAAAATGTTTTCTTCACTTGACAAGCCAAGTACAATTCCTTCAGCTTCAAGAGGGACCAGACAGCATCTGTCTGCTGAGGCAACAAATGGATTTAACAGAGCATAGCTGGAACCCAGATAACTAAAATCAGTCACCCAGACAATTGCTCCACTTGATCAGTGATCCTCCACTCTGATGGCCTGTCTTGTTTGCATCCCTGAAGATAGTGCAATTACATTCTTGAAGCAGCTCAGGGGTTTAGCCCACATTTACTTGTTTGTAAACTAAATTTCATGGTATATGTGCAGTAAACACTAGCTAGATGTCCCTTTCAAACTTTTTTCCCTACTCATTTTCCTTTTATTTTAGATTGATTTCCCTTTATTTTCTAAATCCACTGAATCCATGCAAGGCATAGACTGCAGTAATGTAACCACAGTCCTAAACAAGAAAGAAAATTCATTCTTTGCATTGTAAACATCTCTAAGGGATGCAATCACCATATAGTCTTTATCCTAATTTGTGCATATAGTCTTTTTGCATACCTTCTAGTGACTGGGTTTCTGTTAGTCGCTACTCTTCAGGGCACTTTTAGGGTAAGATGTAGGTGTACATATTTTGTAGAGTTTATACAGCTCCTAGCACTTTACCTCTGCGTGCTTTCATTTATAAAGTTGACCTGTTAAAATAAGCCTCACTAATGCAGGTTGAACTTGCATGGCATAAATCCCAGTCACCTTTCTACTTGTTGGTCCTACAGGTGTATAGTGTGTGGAAAAGTCTGTTGCATGGACAGTGCCATGCCCTTCAAAATAAAGCTGCATGATAGGTCCCAGCCATGCAACTCTTCATTAAACACCCATGCACAACAAAAGCATGTTTCCAATATAAATGATGTGTTACGATGTCAAAAGTCTCCAGTCAACCAGCAAAAATTGAGACCTTCTGAAATTTTAGCACATGCCTTACATGAGATTTTCAGGATCTGACCCTAGATCACTTTAAGTTTAATTCCTTTTTCATAGTATTCTGTAAATTATGGCAGCAGTTGGCTTTCAGGGATGACGTGCCAGACTGTACGTTTCTTTCTCAAATCAGAGATTAAGCCCAACTGCAGAAATTCAGCAAGAGCCAAGATACATTACATCTCAATGAGACAAGGTGCTGATGATCAGCTGGTTGTTGATACCTTGTCTCTGTGGCAGCAGCAGCTCACAGCTCCTGCTGAATCAGGAACTCAGAGGGAGCCAAGAGTTGAGTAATGGTGTATCTCACAGGTCTACCAAAATACTGTAGCTTCAAGCCCGGTGGCATCCACAATCTGACAGAGATAAATGATGGCTCAGTACTTTTATACTGTATTTATTACAGCAGTACCTCCAGCAATGTTGTTAGAAAGCTTTATTCATTTTTTATTATGGAAAGAATATTAAACTCTGTATTTTCTTTTGCATGGTTTCTCATGTGTATGAGAATAATGACAGTAGAAAGTGAGACAACTGTGATTTATTTTACTAATTTTTTGCTGGAATGAACAATCTGCAGAATTACATGTTTGTGTAGAAATCAGTGTAAGGTTTGTTAAAATATGAAAAATAAACTGAAGCTGGATTACAGACTAATTCCACTTCGCAGGAATGAAATTACAGTTATCAACTATAAAAGCTTTAAACTTGATGTGAGGATAAGTATTATATTTACCAAAACTACTTGCTAGCATGTTTCTTTTGGTCTGTTTTGATTTTTGAGATGTTTCAACCGTATTTTGCTTAACTCATAAAACACTGAAATGGCTTTCACTTATACTCTTGCCAGACATGGGAAGACAAAATCTTGAGATACTTGAGACAAATAAAATACCTACTCCTTTTTATCTTCTGTCTCCTTCACTCCCCAGTCTTCTAGAAATCTTGAGCCACTCCCAGTCTCACTGGGATCTCAATTCAAGCTTTTTTGTTAACTTTACACCTGCGTGACATTCAGCCTTTTTACAATAGCCCACTTCTACTGTGATGCTGACTTAGCACTTTTTTCATCTTACCTTTCCATATGTCCTGCCTTCTTTGGGTTGTTCTCAACCTATAGAAAGAGCAGTTACCTTCAGGAGAAGTAAACATAGTCAAGAACATAGAATGGAAGAGGCAGAATTTCCTTGCTGAGTAGAAGCTTATCTTAAAAGTCCTAATTTAATTTTTAAATTATTTAATGTATTTTTAAGTAACTTAATTAAGAACAGAGCTGGGCAAAGAGGATGTGTATTGCTATCTTTGTCTTACTCATTTCTGAATAATTTAGCCAAGTTAAATAAATAGTAATAGAAGTCAATCCTCAAATTTAGGTTACTAACTTAGCATCCGCTTCATTGCAATTGTAAGTGCCTGGCTCAGGAAAGTGAGCTAATCCACTTAGAATACAATAGACAATCAACAGAGAGACAGATTTGCCAGTGAAGACCTGCAGAGGAAGTTGATCGCGTAGTCTGGTTTTGACATCTTCCATTGCATTGAATTTGTACCTCTGGGAGGTACAAATGTTCCCTTAAATTGCGTAAAGCCACAGGAAAAGTTAGGACCTTCTGGTCATTCATGGCCTCTTCTAAGGACAGACACGTAAACACGTAACAACCTGAAGATGGTCATAGCAGTACATGATGCATATCCTAAAGCTATGAATATAAGGGTCAGGAGAGCAAAAAGAGGAAGGTTGTGTTTTGGGCATGCAGTTGCATGGAAAAAAGGCCGTTTTGGTCAAAGCCCTCTTCTGTCTCTGCATATTCTATTAGATCACAAGTGGGTAAACTAATCATGCTACAGGATGCAGAAGCCTTCTTCAGCCTCAGTAGTAGGCCCAAAAATAGGCAACCCCTTGCCTTTCCCTTCACTAACTCCTGACTCATCTGGGCGCCTCCAGAAGAAGGCAAATAATCCATGCAGAACAGCTCCCCAGCAGTTCCTGCAGCAAGAACAGAGAACAGGACCAGGCTCTTTGTTTCCAGTTTACACAGAGGACATCTGGTGCCAGTACGCCTGAACTGCAGCAGAGGAGAAGTGCCTAGCTTTGCAAAATAGCCAGTTGCTATTAGGCAGCTAGAATGTGGCCACCCTATTTTGTAGAATAAGAAAGCTTAGTGGTGCAAATAAGGGACGTTGTACCTGGGGCCTCAGGGTGAGAGCATGAATCGGAGCACGCTTGAATATACTAGTAGAGAGGTAAGCTCTCAGACAAGCTGAGAATATATCTACAGGTTTAGGCAGTCTTGAAAACTAGGTGTACATAACTGTAGCCTGGGAATAAGATGGGGGTTTGGGCACCAAAATTTGGATGTAAGCACACTGGATCTCACCATAGATTTCTAATACTTGTGAACATACTTTTTTGTTGTTTCATTATTCTTCTGCACTTTAAGGTGCACAGTTCTAGCACGCAGGTTTCTTGTTGTTCTATTTAGGGTTTGAATGCCATATTTGTGAGTTGTCTAAGGGATAATTTTATTTTGAGGGATTCCATAGATTGTCGTCAGTCAAGACTTTTAGAGAGGTAAATGCTGCAGAGCAAGATGAGAGTAAACGAACATAGTTGTTATAATGCCCAGTGATGCTAACTCCTGAAAAAGGGTGAGGATAAAATATGAAGAAATTCATTAAATCAACTGAAAGAATACAAAAATGAAGTCAATTTAATAATGCAGAAACTTTGTATATACTGTTACCTTTCATTCCTTTCCCTGTACCAATGATTTTTTCCCCAAATGGCTAATCTTCTCCTTTAATCTTCCTCAAGGCTCCCTTTGACACTTCAAGAGGACAGTTGTTTTCAGTCACATAGTGAGTCTATAGCAGAACTTGGAACAATGATCTAGCATCCTACCACCTAGGCTACAGTGAAAAGTGACTAGATCATGATATTTCCTGATATTGCTAGTATTGTTTTATTATATCTCTTCTCAGTAACAGAGCTGTATAAAATATTAAAGACTCATTCTTTTGCTCAGAAAAGGATAATTATTTTTTTTTAGACATTTTCCTGAGAAAAGTTTCCTTCATTAAAGATGTGTATTTGAAAAAGGGGATAGTTTGGTGTATACAGTTATTTATAAAATAGTGAGCGCTGTCTGATTTTTATTTTTTTTTTTACAATAAAACTTGCTAAGACTGCATTTGCTGTCGAACTGGTTTGTACAATGTAATTAAAAAGCTTAATATTTTGGCAGCACGGGAGACAAGAAATAACTGAGTCTACTTCCATAAGTGTAACAAATACACATTATAAGAGATAGATATCTCTCATCAAAGCAAGGTCATTTTTGGGGGGAATGACTTTTCTTGGGCTTCAACAAAATGCCAACACGTAGTTTCTGCCTTTTTAAGAAACAATTTAGAAAAAGGTAATTGAGCTGGCTCGGTAGGTGATATTCACAAAAAAAGCACATGATTTATAGGAGTTAGTCATTTGGATGTGAGAGGTAGCTTATGTCCCCTTCTCTCAGCACTCAGTTTCATGTTTGAATTAAAAAGGTGGAAGTTCAGAGTTGGGACACGTATATTCAAAAAGGAGAATTTACATAGTAACTTTTTAAAATAAAACTTTTTAATAAGAGCATTGCATATTTAGAAAATTGGAACTGTTGTTCCTAGGCTTATAGTTTTACAAGATATATCTGAATTTTATGTTGGCTGTCTATACTAAAAGCATTTGGAAGAAAGAATAGAACCGTGAAATCACTACTGGTAAGTCCTTCTTTTTCAGACTAACACCTTCTTTCAGTGCTAGGCAGTGAAGATAAACTTTGTCTCTGATACTGTTTTTATTACGAGTTTGGATTACAGACTTATTTTCAATGACCTATCAAAATTAACAGGCTTCTTACTGTTCACAGTTTATCAGGATGCCCCAGAGCTACTTCAGCAATGAAGAAAGCAAAGCTGTCTGGAGAACAAATGCTAACAATAAAGCAGCGGGCCAGTAATGGTAAATTTTTAATCATTACCTTTTCAAATATTACTTTTTTGTAAACTAAAGTTATCATAACTCTATTGGCTTTTTTCCCTACATGTGTAAATCTTCTTTCTATAAATAGTGAATTCATTGCCAGTGGAAGTGAAACTGGTTTTATGCTGTGGAAATCTAAGCCAGCAGTGGAGGTCAGACTGGTCTGAGTTATGTCTACATAGGTCTAAAATACTAAAACATTTCAAACTGTTTTTTGGATTCACATCTCTTTCATCAAAGGTGGATAGCTGGTCTTACATTGTTGCAGGATTCAGAAGAGAAAAAAGATTTATTTCCAGTGTCAAGTCCTCATCAGCTCCCTTGAATTCATTTGGAGCTGTGGCTCTGTAACCTCTGGCAGGTGTAGATGGCCTTGTGTCATTTCATTCCCGATAATCTGCAGTCCTTCTTGGGAACACTGCAGGGTTGCAGGGAAGATGATGGAGGTACCTTGGATGAAAGTCAGGGTAATACCCTGACAGCTGAAGTTCAATAAAAGCAAAAAAATAAGTAATACACAAAATGCTTGGCTGGGAGGTCCCCAGGTCCTGAGTTTTCTTGGAAAACTTTATGTATTCACTCAGTCTGTGACTGTGCATGCCTTCTTAACTGTTGGTGTCAACCGTGTTTGAGAGCCACAAAGCATTTCAACACAGTGCAGGAGGCAGTTCAGCCCACATTGCCAGCACAGCTGGAGAAGGCTTTGGCTGTCTTTGTTCAATATCTGGTAACCAGGAAGGTCTGAATGTTGTTTTCTCCACAATCTGGGAAGTATTGAAAACGGTATCTGCCATGCCCAGGAAGAATGCCTTGAGGAGTGGTATATGGATATTTGGGATACTTAGGAGGACACAAATAATCCTTTTTATTTGAGTTAGGCACTGAGGGAAAAGGTACGCAAGATTCACACTAGAGTAGGAGAAAGTGAGTGGGAACACCAGTTTCTCTAGCTTTAGGAGTTCATACTTCAACTTGAGAGAAAACAGGTCTGCCTCTTCCCAGGACAATGTTATGCTTCGTTATAGTAATTAAAAGGATAAATAAAGAAAACCTTTACAGTTTATTCCTCTCTGAATCCTAAAAAATGCAGGTATCTTTAAACTCTGTTCTCTAAATGTTTATGCCATAAAAACTCAGAAATCACTTCCATTTTGCAAATTATTCTATATATAATTATTTCATAACACTCTCCTGAACCATTAAATTATTAAAAGCAACAGCAGAATCACAATGTATCCTAGTACCTCAATAAAATTTTGATGTGTTGGGAGAAAAAGTCTTCTGAATTAGTTACAAATTATTTTGACAACGCTATAATATGAAGAAATTAGCTTGTTAAGATATTTTCTTTTCCTTCAGAAGATCTATAAGTGGACACAGTCTTTCAAATAAGTTACATATGTCAGTGGAGCAGAATTTGTTCCTGCAGGTGCATTTCTTATACTACAAAAGTTAAATCAGTACACATAAAAAAAAAGGTGTGTCTTATTGATCCTCTGGGCATTTTCAACACTCTTGCTGGAAAATTACAGCAATTAAAAAAAAATAGTGGAAAATACATTGTTTTAACTTCAAAAGAAAAGTTTGAAGAATGCTTCCTTTTTCTTTTTTACTTTAATACTTTTACTTGAAATAAATTTATTTTCAAATGTGGAAATAATTAATTCACTGAACTCTGATTTAGAGCTTGTTTTAAAAACCCTTTTATTTTTATATCACACAGGTATAGAAAATGATGAAGAAATTAAACAGTTAGATGAAGAAATCAAAGAACTAAATGAATCCAACTCCCAGATGGAAGCTGATATGATTAAACTCAGAACTCAGGTAACAGTTTTATGAAGTCCTAAATTCAGCTGCTTTTTCTACATGACTGATTAAAAGAAATATAAGGCAATATATTGTTCCATTTTATGCTTCTTACATATTAAGATTTCTGTCTTTGATTTGCCATTTATAAAATCAGAAAACAATATCCATTATTCAATTTCCATATAACTTACCAGCATTAAAAAAAAGGCTAAGCAAAATATATTTTTTAAAAATAATGGCAAAAGCAAGACCTATCATGATCAGTGTTATATTTCCCCTTGACAAGGTTATGCCTTTCTAATAGCAGTTAAAATATTGTGTGACATCACAGTTATTAACATAAGTTATAAGGTGAGGGAGTCCAGATGAACAGCATGGCTTTTGCCAGGTCTGTCTTACAGAAGAAATGTAGATAGGGAAGTGAATACCCGTTACACTTCACTTCATCATGTGATACACTAAGTGCAGCCCTTGGCAGCAGTAGCGCTTCCACAGATCCAGTTTCGTTCCTTTTAAGGTCCACATAAATCTGTTGGGGAAAAAAAAAAAAGGAAAATCTAACATTAGACTATTATTTAAAACCTCATTATTCAGCAATCCTAAAACTGGATGGAAAAGGCAACAGAAGGAAATGATTTTATTTTTTTTTCCCTGGCATTTTCAAGCATCCAACATAGCTTCTGGTGCTTTTATTTTCACGTGGTTTGAGAATAGACACCAACAGTGAGATTTACCCCCATTCTCACCATTTATTGGCCTTTAGGCCCATGGTCATAATCATCCAGCTGATCTTGATGGAAGCAGAGTAAACCATTCCTTGTCACTTCTTTGTCTGCTCCTTGTGGAGAAGAGCACCATGTCCATTGTCCTCCTCCTTTTGTATACTCGTAACTAGAAGGCAGGATCTACCTCTTCAACTTGGTTTTTCTTTGCCTTCTAAACCTTAGCCAAATTGATAACGAAACCTCACTTCTATTTTGTGCCTGTATCCAGGGTTCTGTTGTCATTTTTCAGCCTTCATAGGATTTGACTTACATTTTTCACAATTTTCTGATGTGACCAAATATAACTGTAGAGTAGTAAGGACAAAATCTGCAAGAACTTAAAGTAAGAAGAATAATCAATGGCAGGAAAATTACATACATTTATGTTGGAGGAATTTGGTCCCAACTTTTTAATCTCACAGCTTGCAATCTGCCTTACGTTTTCTTTTGCTTAATACAACGCTGTAGGTGCTATTCACATACAGACTGATCTACCTGAGATTGTAAAAAATGTGAAGCAGTTTAGTCATTAGGTACATTAGGTAAATGCTCCAGTTGTCAATAACTTCCTGCATTTTAAATTTTATTTTTGGCCACATTAATGAAAAAAGAAAGTCATGATAACCCTAACACAGGTATAAAACATGTATTGAGTTTAAAGATATAGCTAGGAATTTCTGAATACAGAGTACAGAAGCCATACTTCAGCCATCTCAATTCCAGTTTTCATATCTCAGATTAGTGCCATTGCATATTCTTAGAAATCAGATTAGGCACTATCTTGGGCCACTGTTTATTTTTGCTAAAAAACCCTTCAGCCAATGATTTTACCATCAAGTTGAAAAGCACACCAAGGTTTTCACACAGTCCCCTTCATTTGCAACAGTGCAATTATATTGAACATAACAAAATATTTGTTGATAAACCTTTAGGAAATCATTGTGCAACCTAGATTTCACTAAGACTTCAGAGGCGGGGAATACACCATGGGAAAATAGTGGAAGTTTTTTGAACAGCAGAAGTAGCAAGTCTTGTTTAATATGGATTTGCATCCCATAGGATTGTAAGTGACAGTGAAAGCTTTTCCTACAATGGGAGCTTCCCTTCCATGTAGAATCTTTTGTATTTAATAAAGTGAAAAGTCATGCAGCAGCCTTTTTCTCAGTTGGAATATTTGTAAGACTCTCCTTTACTCAGCTGCCTTTGTGCGTCAGACTTTGAAGAAAGTATTTTTAATCTAAGGTTTTCTGGTAGATTTGTTCATGCAAGTCCAAAAGTACAAGAGGGGCAGAAACACATAAAGATGAGAGGGGGAAAGAAAAAATTGCAAATAACTGTGTGTCTCATACAAGCAACAATCACAGAATCATTTAGGTTGGAAAAGACCCCTCGGATCATCAAGTCCAACCTTCATCCCAACATCTCGCTGAGCATTAGAACATGTCCTGAAGTTATCCTTTCAGAACAGATACTAGTGAACATTCATTAGCTTTAGGGTAAAATGCAGGGAAGGAAATTTCAGCCTTCAAGAAAGTAAATACAATAATTAAGTATGCCAGTTATCTTAAGATGCTTACAGATGAGTACTAAACACAACTGTGAGATAGGCTGATCAGCTGCCACTGTATTTGCCAGTGGTCAGCATCTCAAGGAAAAAAAAAAAAAAGAAAAAAGATCTATTTAAGTAGCAGTGCTCAGCTAGGCAGAAAATCTCTAAAATGCCAGCTCCTGCCTAAGTTAGTGTGAGGCAGCAGCAGCATGCCATACTGAACAGGGCCTTCATCAACATCAGACTCTTCACATTGGTCTGTAATAGACAAAACAGGTTTTAGGGAAAATATTGGAGCATGACTGACTCTAACAAGCATCTACAAAAGATGTTCTGCATTTGCATACAGCATTGCTCTCCAATGTAAACAAGCTGAAAGCAAAACAAGAGAGTAGGATGTGTTTCTAGTTTCAAAGCTGAAGAAAGTATTTTGTCTACTATAATATGTTGTGGAAATAGCTCAGAATCAACTAACTGTGACAAAAACAAGCCCCTGCAATACCGACAGCTTGCACGGACTGCTATATAAACACTTGTCGTCAAAGCAGGAGATACTTGAAGATCATTTTATGTCGCCACATCACTTGTCAGAGTTACTTCTGTCAACTAATGGGCTGTATTTCCATAAGCAGACTGGAACTTCAGGTCCAGAATAGAACTTGAGATATCTAACAACTCCCTGGTTGTGACGACAATTTCTTACAATTTACTCATCCACAGTCAAGTCAATACTCAAGAACCTTTCCCCTTCTGCCTCCTGCTACTGCACAAGTCTCCAGCCTTCCCATCAGCATTTAAATTATATCAGTTCTTCCCACAGTTCACTGTCTATTTCAGTGTAGAAATGGATAAAGCTCATTTTGAGAATTCAAAACCTTGTCTTCTTTGGCATTGTTTTCACTTCTCTGGCATCTTTTTCTCGCCCTCTTGTCAATGCATATTTTAACCTACACACACAGAAAAGCACACTGTACACTTCGTAATAGATGTTAACGGTTGTCATCCAATGTGGAAAGTAAGGACAAGTCTACACAGTAAAGTGTAGACAGATACGAGTGAGCTCTGCATGTGCATGGACATAAGCCAGTGCTCATCTGAAATCCTTACAGCTTCGTTAGCACAGTGCTCTGCACAAGCTCGGGTGAGTTGTCTCTCCGCAATGTTTTTTTACATCAAGCAGGGCACCATGCAAGGTCAGAGCCAACTTGTGTCTGGTCACCTGGAACACAGGCAGAGCAGACTCTCAGTTATTTTCACCTGTACGTGTAGGCATGCCCTAGAGACCCACTCTCCTGGCTATGTGCAGAATTTACTCAGCTTTGAAGTAGTTTTCTGTATTAGAAAACTTTCTGAATTTGTGCATACATCACAGTAACATGCAATTGTTCAGCTTTCGAAAGCAGCCCTGTGAATTTGCATAGAATCAAAATATACTTACAAAGAGCTAAACACTGGCAGCAAGGAGCTGTGCATGCTTAACTAACTAAATATATATATATCTCTGTATATATCAGAAAATATAAGAAATGCATGACTTGCTGCAGAACATCCCAGAGGGAGGCTCCTAGGAGTAGAAGTGTTTAACCACATGGGTGAACTTGCAGAACTAAGGTCCTTCTTAATGCCTTTCAACTCAAGAAGAATAGCTCTGGAGCAGTGGAATCAAATCCAAGTTTAGTCATTATTACCAACAGTAAAAAGACAAGCTGTTAAAGTCATAGAACATGCAGGAGGAATAAGAAACCCTTAACAATGATAAGAATTGCAGACTGAAGCAAAACCTTTTTAAGCGTGAATGAATAGACCTTTTCCTCCTTTCCCTGGTATTTCTGTTATCTCTCCCTTCAAAGAGCACATGCTTTATAATGGCTTGCCTTATATTACATTGTACACAAATTTGTCCATTTTAGATTACCACAATGGAGAGCAACCTGAAGACGATAGAAGAGGAGAACAAAGTAATTGAACAGCAAAATGAGTCTCTTCTTCATGAATTGGCCAATTTAAGCCAGTCTTTAATTCATAGTCTAGCTAATATCCAGCTGCCACATATGGTAAGTGATTGAGAGCACAAGTTAAGGAATTTGGCGATCTTCAGTTCACTTCATACAATAGATGTCTTTTTTTATGTTTATGTTTCATCAACCAGTTGGATATTTGTGGTAACAACACTGAAACCATAAAGATACATTTAACTGCTAACAAAGACATGGAGGGCCTGTTCCAGTGTATCCTGTAAAATTAAGTAAGAACTAAATAGGCATTTTAAATATTATAAAAAATGGTGGCAGTATGCCTTGATAATATGTTATGCTTAAATGAATATACGATTAAGAAAATAAAAGTTGTATATGAACTACTATTTAATATCTCGTAGGAACCAATCAATGAACAAAATTTTGATGCTTACGTGACCACTTTGACGGACATGTATACAAATCAAGATCGTTATCAGAGTCCAGAAAATAAAGCCCTACTGGAAAATATAAAGCAGGCTGTGAGAGGAATTCAGGTCTGAACAGCTGCTATAGTGGTGAAAGTCTTGCTTAAAAAAAGGATGCCTCTTGTTTTTTGCTGCTGTAATTTACCAGAAAGTGTTATATATTTATTTCTGTTTGAAACAGTGTTATGCTTACAAGACTTCATAATGATTTTATGTCTTGCTTTAAAGATAGTAACTGCAGAATAGTTTTTTGAATACATTCACATTTTGTACGTTTTCATATAAGCTGACATAGTGTGATATGCCATGTAATGTTTATAGCTGCTAATGTATGCACATTTTTGGGGTATATATATTTCTGAAGAGGTAAGCTGATCAAAATAAATAGAGTGTAAATTCTTTTTAATGCTTTAGTGATTAAATGTTTTAGTATTTTGAACTGAAATGGACAAAAAAAAAAAACAGCTTTGAATGACAATGTTGCAGTCTGCAGCCACTTTTTAAACACTATCATTTTGCCTCATGTTGGAGGATTTTATGGGATTTAAGAAATACATTTTGTGTGCATATTGTTTCATAGCAAGAATTGGTTGCAAAAATGCTTTATTTTTGAACAATGCTTGAAAAT